>JADBJO010009394.1:37500-65000 GCA_016801955.1 Conus betulinus
TCGGACTGTTCCGTATATATATATATATATATATATATATATATTGTTATCTCCCTTGCATCCTTAAATGGATCCTCAAGCATAGGCTTAAAGATTGTCCCCTACGTTGTATACTGTTTGCATAATGTTTTCAGCAACTTTTCACCTCTCCACACTTTAGTTTTATTTTATTCTACTACCTTTCGCTGGCTGTTTTGGGTGTGCTGCTGAATTCTTTGAACCCTTGGTGGAATTACGGACTGTGGTGTGTCTCTATTTGACGCCAAGAGCACAGACACAAAGCAGCCATGTCTTCCTGTAAGTTCCAATCCAGCGGACGGAAGGAGCAGGCGATAACATATAGATCTGCCTTTGAGAGGGATTGCGATGGTTTCCTCATGCAGATAGTGAAGGGTTTTCATCTTTATAATATACATTTTCTTCATTTTTTTTTTTTTAATTTCAAATCTTTGCCAAGTCGTTACTATAATGGTGGGAGAATTGCTGACCTACACTTGTTTTCTCCCACTGTTTTAATTGTTTAGCATTATACATGCATGTATGTGCAGCATTGTACGTATGTGCGTACATACGTACATTGGAGAGGATGAGAGATTCTATCACACACAGTAATGTGACCACTCAATTACACACGTTACACATTCCCAAGTGATATGTCAGCTTCACTTCACACCCTACACACTCCCTATTAACGATACAACCACCCCCCTATAACGTGCTGCCTACTGTCCTCAGGGGGAGACCATCAAGATCGTCATCGAGGACTACGTGCAACACCTCAGCAGCTACCACTACCAGCTGATCTTCGAGCCGGAGGTCCTCTTCGGGGAGGCCTTCCAGTACCAGAACCGCATCTCCGCGGAGTTCAACCACCTGTATCACTGGCACCCCCTGATGCCCACCACCTTCGCCATCAACGACACCGAATACAGCATGAAGGACTACATGTTCCACACGGAGATGTCTTCAAGCACGGCTTTGCCACCATGGTGGACGCCATGTCCCGACAGAGGGCGGGCTTGGTGAGTAGACAGCTTTTGGGTTCTTTTATGGTGAGTGGCCAAGAAGGTTCAGTATTGACATTGTGGAGCACGACTGGGTTCTACTAGCTTTGGAAGCTCTGCGGTTACGGTTAAATGTGTAAACAAGTGATGAAATGAATAAGGAAAGAGCTGGGAAGGGGAGCTCATTGCACGAAACGATCCTTGAGCTGCGTATTGACTTAACACTGTCCAGTGTCAAACTAACAGTCTGTATACAGCCATAGTACTTGTGTGTGCTTGTGCACATAGGCATAATTATGTTCACAGGGTCGCCCTGTCTTCTTCAGCTCACTGTTGCTGTTGTGGCAGCGAGGCATGGTGGGACGACTGTTGTGTGGGGTGAACGGTTGTCAGGATCTGATTGTAGATGGGGGGAAGTACAAAGCCCTGATCTCTGTTCAGGCTGGGGTGTCTCTGGTCTTAATTTCAATGGCTTCTTTAACTTTTCTTTTTTGTGAGGCAGGGCTCTGTAATAACTATTCTTGGTTTCTTGGGGCTGAAACTGTGGCTTGTAGATGTTCATGTATGGCAGAAGTAGATCGGGTTTTGGTGTTCCTGTAGACGGGGGTGGTGTCTAGCCAATGTAGGTATGGGTAGTCTTGACACCCTACCTGGTACACTACCCACACTGCTTGAGGGGGTCCGTTTTGTCTTTGACATGGGTCAGTTGCTGGTGTAGGGAGTTGGTGGGTTTGTGGAACACTTTGCATCCATGTTGTTGGAAGGTCCTGGCTAGACGCTCTGAGACTCCTTTAATGTAAGGGATCCCCACTTTCACACTGTCTGTATCTGTAGAAGAAGGGTAGCGAACTTGAGGGTTGTCCCACATCCATGCAGGGTATTCATTACCGGAAAGGGCAGTCTTGATGTGTTCTTCTTCTTTCAGCTCTTCCTCCTTAGTGGAACACAGCACAGAGGCTCTCTGTGCATGAGGGTGTTGACAACGGATCTCTTGTGCTGGAGGGGGTGGTTGAGTGAAGTTCAGATATTGGTCAGTGTGGGTGGGTTTTCCTATAGACGGTGGTCTCCACCCTGTCGTCATGGGTTTCGGGTGATGATGTGTCCAGGAACGGAATCTACCCTTCTGCTTCAGTTTTCCGAAGTGAATTGGATACTGTCATTGATGGAATTTAGGTGAGTGGTGAAGCTGTCAACCTCCGTCTCCTGTATGCGGGTCATGGTGTCATCCACATAGTGGTACTACATGCTGGGAGGGTTGGCAGCAGTCTCTCAAGGGCTACTTTTTCAAAATGTTCCATGCACAGGTTGGCTACCACTGGAGATACTGGCGAACCCATGGCAGCTCCTTGTTCCTGCTGGTAGAACTCATGGTTGAACGAAAAGTAGGTGCTAGTGAGGCACAATTCCAACAGTTCTAGCACCTGTTCTGTAGTGAGTTCACACCGGTGACAAAAGGTGGTAGTCATCCTCAGTCTTCTCCTGAATGACTCGGAGAGCCTTGGGGGATGCTATTGAAAAGTGCACAAACATCATAGGAGACAAGTTTCTCCCCTGGAGCCAGTTGCTGGTTTTCCATCTTCTGTACAAAATCTGTGCCGTTGACTATGTGGTGCTTGGTCTGCCCAACTGAAGGTTCCAATATTTGTGTCAGGAATTTGGAAGCATTGTACATGACACTGCCACAGCTGGACACAATGGGGCGGAGGGGGGCATCCTTCTTGTGTATCTTAGGGTAATCATACAGCTTAGGCTTGGATTCTGAAGTGGGATAAAGACATTGGTAAAAGATTAGGGGAGATAGAATCTTCTTTCTTCCATTTCTTCAGTAGGTTGATAAGCTGGTTTTTCACTTTCTTCGTAGGGTCAGTCTCGAGTTTTTCATAGGTGTCTGTATCACTGAGAAGGGTCTGTACTTTCTTGTTGTACTCATTTTTCGGTAATAATACTGTGGTCCTACCTTTGTCAGCTGGATGGATGTTGATGCTGTCGTCCTGTCTAAAGTTTTTCAGGGCTTGTTTTTCCTCTCGTGAAATGTTGGACTTGGGTGGCTTACTGGACTTTATGACTTTGACCACCACTTCGCTCCATAGGCTGTCTGCTGTGGCTTTGTCTTTGATCTGGCTGCACGCCGCTCCAGTGGAAGCTGCAATTTCCTTGACTGGAATTGATGTGGGTGCAACACAGAAGTTAAGTCCTTTCTTCAGCACGCTTGATTCACTGTCACTGAGAGCACGGTTGGAGAGATTAATAATCTATTTGTTGGCGTCTATGGCGTCGGAGGTCAGTAAGTTTCCGTTGGGTTGTTGTTTCTGGCGAAAGCGTTCGAACTTGTCACGTTGTTTGTGTTTGTAAACATTGAACTCGTGCGCATGCGCGAGGCGCCATGAAAGTAAAATGTCGTCTGCTATTTCCTGTGGGAGGATTTTTTGAAGTTCCGTGTTTGTCTCTCGAATATCGTTATCGAGCCTCTGGATGTTGTGGTCGCATTGTCTGAGTCTTTCTTGGATTGGAAGTCGTTCAGCTTTCTTCAAGATCTGGGAAGCATTGATTACCTTCACACTTGTGTGAACTCGTGTGGTCCCTTCACACAGTATGAAAGTAATCAATGCTTCCCCGATCTTGAAGAAAGCTGAACCACTTCCAATCCAAGAAAGACTCAGACAATGCGACCACAATATCCAGAGGCTCGATAACGATATTCGAGAGACAAACGCGGAACTTCAAAAAATCCTCCCACAGGAAATAGCAGACGACATTTTACTTTCATGCCGCCTCGCGCATGCGCACGAGTTCAATGTTTACAAACACAGGCAACGCGACAAGTTCGAATGCTTTCGCCAGAAACACAACCGAACGGAAAGTTACTGACCTCCAACGCCATAGACACCAACAAATGGATTATCAATCTCTCCAACCGTGCTCTCAGTGACAGTGAATCAAGTGTGCTGAAGAAAGGACTTCACTTCTGTGTTGCGTCCACATCTATTCCAGTCAAGGAAATCATAGCTTCCTCTGAAGCAGCGTGCAGCCAGATCAAAGACAAAGCCACAGCAGACAGCCTACGGAGCGAAGTGGTCAAAGTCATAAAGTCCAGCAAGCCACCCAAGTCCAACATTTCACGAGAGGAAAAACAAGCCCTGAAAAACTTGAGACAGGACGACAGCATCGTCATTTTTCCAGCTGACAAAGGTAGGATCACAGTATTATTACCGAAAAATGAGTACAACAAGAAAGTACCGACCCTTCTCATGATACAGACACCTATGAAAAACTCGAGACTGACCCTACGAAGAAAGTGAAAAACCAGCTTATCAACCTACTGAAGAAATGGAAGAAAGAAGATTCTATCTCCCCTAATCTTTACCAACGTCTTTATCCCACTTCAGAATCCAAGCCTAAGCTGTATGGATTACCCAAGACACACAAGAAGGATGCCCCCCTCCGCCCCATTATGTCCAGCTGTGGCAGTGTCATGTACAATGCCTCCAAATTCCTGACACAATATATTGGACCTTCAGTTCGGGCAGACTGAGCACCACATAGTCAACAGCACAGATTTTGTACAGAAGATGGAAAACCAGCAACTGGCTCCAGGGAGAAACTTGTCTCCTATGATGTTTGTGCACTTTTTACTAGCATCCCTGTACCCAAGGCTCTCCAAGTCATTCGGGAGAAGATTGAGGATGACTACCACCTTCGTCACCGGTGTGAACTCACTACAGAACAGGTGCTAGAACTGTTGGAACTGTGCCTCACTAGCACCTACTTTTCGTTCAACCATGAGTTTCTACCAGCAGAAACAAGGAGCTGCCATGGGTTCGCCAGTATCTCCAGTGGTAGCCAACCTGTACATGGAACATTTTGAAAAAGTAGCCCTTGAGACCGCTGCCAACCCTCCCAGCATGTGGTACCACTATGTGGATGACACCATGACCCGCACACAGGAGACGGAGGTTGACAGCTTCACCACTCACCTGAATTCCATCCACTGACGACAGTATCCAATTCACTTCGAAACTGAAGCAGAAGGGAAGATCCCATTCCTGGACACACTCATCACCCGAACCCATGACGACAGGGTGGAGACCACCCGTCTATAGGAAACCCACCCACACTGACCAATATCTGAACTTTCACTCTAACCACCCCCTCCAGCACAAGAGATCTGTTGTCAACACCCTCATGCACAGAGCCTCTGTACTGTGTTCCACTAAGGAGGAAGAGCTGAAAGAAGAACACACCATCAGACTGCCCTTTCCGCTAATGGATACCCTGCATGGATGTGGGAAAACCCTCGAGTTTCGCTACCCTTCTTCTACAGATACGGACAGTGTGAAAAGTGGGGATCCCTTACATCAAAGGAGTCTCAGAGCGTCTAGCCAGGACCTTCCAACAACATGGATGCAAAGTGTTCCACAAACCCACCAACTCCCTACACCAGCAACTGACCCATGTCAAAGACAAAACGGACCCCTCAAGCAGTGTGGTGTAGTGTACCAGGTAGGGTGTCAAGACTGTACCCAAACCTACATTGACCAGAGACAGCAAGACCATTTGCCACCCGTCTACAGGAACCCAAAACCGATCTACTTTTACACTCATACATGAACATCTACAAGCCACTGGCCACAGTTTCAGCCCCCAAGAAACCAAGATCTTATCTACAGAGCCCTTCCTCACAAAAAGAAAACTAAAAGAAGCCATCGAATTAAGACCAGATGCCCCAGCCTGAACAGAGATCAAGGCTTTGAACCCCCCCCCCCCCCCCCCCCCCCCCCCCCCCCCCCCCCCCCCCCCCTTTACAATCAGATCCTGACAACCGCTTCACCCCACACAACAGTTGTCCCACCAGGCCTCGCTGCCACAACAGCAACAGTGAGCGGAAGAAGACAGGGCGACCCTGTCGAAGTATTCTCCAAGTAAGTTTTTGATTCTGAGTCTGGAACTACGTTTTCTGATGTTGAATCCAGAATCCAGAAACCTATATTCTTATTTGCTTTCAGCTGTTAAATTAGATTTGTTTGTATGTTGTACTGATCTCAGAATAGTTTGATTCTCACATCTGAATACATACATACATTATAGTAGTCAAGGACAGACTTGGTTGTTGAGGTTGTGACAGGATGACTTCCAGTGGTTTAGTATTAACTGTCATTGGCCTCGTATCAGTTTGTTGGCCTGATCTCTGCTCAGTCGATCAGTAGGGCTGTTGGTACAGCTATGAAGTGTGGCACCAGTGAAAGATGTAACGAATGCATGGTGTCTTCGTTGACAGATGTCTCACCACAACCACGGCCCTGCCACGCTGCACGTGCTGCGAGACTCCATCCTCCATCAGAGGGAGCTGCGCTTCCAGTCCCTCAACAACTACCGCAAGCGATTCAACCTGGCCCCCTTCACCTCCTTTGAAGAGCTCACAGGTAATAACATGTCCTTGGAAGAACCAGTAGGTAACAACACACTACACCTTATTGGAAGATGTAACAAGTAACACACTGCCCCTCTTTGGAAGACTTACGAGTAATACCAGCATATTACGCGACCTTGGAAGACTTCACAGGTAATAAAAACAACACTACACCTCCATGGAAGACCTAAGGAGTGATAACAACTCAATACACGTCCAGGGAAGAGCTCACATATATAACACATTACACCTTCCACCAAGAGCTCATAGGTAATAACACACATCTCATAAGAAGACCTTACAGGTAATAACACATTACACACCCAGGGAATAGTTTGCGGGTAATAATGACACTCACCTCATAGGAAGACCTCACACGTAATAACAACACACTGCACTTCCTAGGAAGACCCAGCAGGTAATAAAACACTGAATCTCCTGGGAAGACTTAACAGGCTTCCTTCCAAGAATGATAGTACATCATACAATTTTTAATGCGGTGTTTGCGTATTTTCATCAGTGATAGTTCATCATACAATTCTTAATGCGCTGTTTTGTCTCTTCCATCAATCATAGTACATCATACACAATTCTTAATGCAGTGTTTGCCTCTCTTCATCAGTGATAGTACATCATACAATTCTTAATGCGCTGTTTGCCTATTTCCATCGATCATAGTTCATCATACAATTCTGATTGCAACATTTGCCTCTCTTCGTCAGTGATAGTTCATCGTACGATTCTGAATGCAGTGTTTGCCTCTTTTCAAAGGAAAGTTCATCATACAGTTCAGAATGCAGTGTTCGCCGCCTCCTTTCATCAACAATAGTTCATCTGACCATGATACTCAGTACAGAGTTTCTTCTCCAGTTATCCCAAGGCCTCCTCTTGTCTGCAGGAGAAACCAAGATGGCGGCAGAGCTGAAAAAACTCTACCACGACATCGATGCTGTGGAAATGTACGTTGGCATGCTGGTGGAGAAACGGCGTTACCGCGCCATGTTTGGAAGCAGTATCATCGAAATCGGCGGACCCTTCTCCGTCAAAGGGCTCATGTCCAACTACATCTGCAGCCCACAGTTCTGGAAGCCCTCCACGTTTGGTGGGGACGAGGGTTTCAACTTGATCAAAACGGCGTCACTAAAGAAACTGTTTTGTCAGAACATCAAAGGAAAGTGTCCATTGGTGTCCTTTCAGGTCCCGGATTACAATGAAAATGACGTGATAGACACGTGGGATGGGAACTTGGGACATGATGAGTTGTAATACTAGTTCAATCCAGGCTGATCGGGGATGCCGGCCGTTGGGAGTGACTGCTTTGCGAGCATTCTGCGTGTGTGAGGTCGCGATTGTGTGCCGAGGTCATTCACAGCAAAGGGAGGAAACCTGTGAGCAAGCTTTGGAATGAACTGGAGAACATGCCAATTAATTACAGATGTCGTTAGTGAGATACGATCTTTTGTGGCAGAGCAAACTGACGAGAAGGCGGTTTTTGTGAAGAATTTGTTTAAAAATTAATAATGAAAAAATGCCTGTAGGCTAGGACAATGTTGGGTGAAGAATAAATATGTGGAATCATGCTTAAATGCCAAGATCACGCTCTCGGAAAAATGTATGTAAAACAAGATAGATTTGATCAAATAGCTCAGAAAGGTAGCATAGCCATAGAGAGCATTCTTGGAAAAAAAAAAAAAGAATGGAAATAGAAACAGTGAGAGGTTAAACACAGCAAAAAAGAAATATTCTCTACTCAAATCATCTTTTCAGTTCGTCTGTTTGAGGAAATCAAGGGGCATTTTAAATAGATGTGAATTTTCATTGAATACTTTCCCATTTCCTGGTGCATGTGGTCAGATTTTGTTCTTTTTTATATAGTTTGGTGCACTTCTAATTTCCAATGTATCTTTTGAAAAATCTGTGTTCATCTAGATATGAGAGCTGCAAATGCTTAGAATTTTTTGGATGTGTGTTTATAGTTGATATGAGTTGCAAAATGTTTAGAATTTTTGGATGTGTCTCTATAGTCATTTGGTTCATTTCAAAACTTTCATTAACACACCTGGGGATTAAATAAGAATATAGGTTTCTGGATTCTGGATTCGACATTAGAAAAAGTAGTTACAGACTCAGAATCAAAAACTTACTTGGAGAATATTTCAATAGGGTCGCCCTGTCTTCATCAGCTCACTGTTGCTGTTGTGGCAGCGAGGCCTGGTGGGACGACTGTGTGTGGGGTGAACGGTTGTCAGGATCTGATTGTAGATGGGGGGAAGTTCAAAGCCTTGATCTCTGTTCGGGCTGAGATGTCTAGTCTTAATTTCGATGGCTTCTTTAACTTTTCTTTTTGTAAGGAAGGGCTCTGTAGATAAGATCTTGGTTTCTTGGGGGCTGAAACTGTGGCCTGTGGCTTGTAGATGTTCATGTATGGCAGAAGTAGATCAGTTTTGGTGTTCCTGTTGACGGGTGGTGAGTGGTCTTGCTGTCTCGCCAATGTAGGTATGGGTACAGTCTTGACACCCTACCTGGTACACTACCCCACACTGCTTGAGGGGGTCCATTTTGTCTTTGGCATGGGTCAGTTGCTGGCGTAGGGAGTTGGTGGGGGTTTGTGTGAACACTTTGCATCCATGTTGTTGGAAGGTCCTGGCTAGACACTCAGACTCCTTTGATGTAAGGGATCCCCACTTTCACACTGTCCGTATCTGTAGAAGAAGGGTAGGGAACTCGAGGGTTGTCCCACATCAATGCAGGGTATCCATTAACGGAAAGGGCAGTCTTGATGTGTTGTTCTTCTTTCAGCTCTTCCTCCTTAGTGGAACACAGTACAGAGGCTCTGTGCATGAGGGTGTTGACAACAGATCTCTTGTGCTGGAGGGGGGTGGTCAGAGTGAAAGTTCAGATATATTGGTCAGTGTGGGTGGGGTTTCCTTATAGACGGTGGTCTTCACCCTGTCGTCATGGGTTCGGGTGATGAGTGTGTCCCAGAATGGGATCTTCCCTTCTGCTTCAGTTTTCTGAAGTGAATTGGATACTGTCGTCGATGGAATTCAGGTGAATGGTAAAGCTGTCGACCTCCGTCTCCTGTATGCGGGTCATGGTGTCATCCACATAGTGGTACCACATGCTGGGAGGGTTGGCAGCGGTCTCACGGGCTACTACTTTTTCAAAATGTTCCATTTACAGATTGGCTACAACTGGAGATACTGGCGAACCCATGGCAGCTCCTTGTTTCTCTGCTGGTGGTAGAACTCATGGTTGAATGAAAAGTAGGTGCTAGTGAGACACAGTTCCAACAGTTTCTAGCACCTGTTCTGTAGTGAGTTCACACTGGTGTCAAAGGTGGCAGTCATCCTCAATCTTCTCCCGAATGACTTGGAGAGCCTTGGGTACAGGGATGCTAGTGAAAAGTGCACAAACATCATAGGAGACAAATTTTTTCTCCCCAGGAACCAGTTGCTGGTTTTTCCATCTTCTGTACAAATCTGTGCTGTTGATTATGTGGTGCTTGGTCTGCCCAACTGAAGGTCCCGATATTTGTGTCAGGAATTTGGAGGCATTGTACATGACACTGCCACAGCTGGACACAATGGGGCGGAGGGGGGCATCCTTTCTTGTGTATCTTGGGTAATCCATACAGCTTAGGTGTGGATTCTGAAGTGGGGTAAATATGTTGGTAAAGATTAGTAGGGGAGATAGAATCTTCTTTCTCCCATTTCTTTAGCAGGTTGATAATCTGGTTTTTCACTTTCTTGGTAGGGTCAGTCTTGAGTTTTTCATAGGTGTCTGTATCACTGAGAAGGGTCTGTACTTTCTTGTTGTACTCATTTTTTCGGTAACAATACTGTGGTCCTACCTTTGTCAGCTGGAAGAATGACGATGCTGTCATCCTGTCTCAAGTTTTTCAGGGCTTGTTTTTCCTCTTGTAAAATGTTTGGACTTGGGTGGCTTACTGGACTTTATGATGACTTTACCACTTCACTCCGTAGGCTGTCTGCTGTGGCTTTGTCTTTGATCTGGCTGCACGCTGCTTCAGTGGATGCTACGATTTCCTTGACTGGAATCAATGTGGGCGCAACACAGAAGTTAAGTCCTTTCTTCAGCACACTTGATTGACTGTCACTGAGAAACACGGTTGGAGAGATTGATAATCCATTTGTTGGTGTCTATGGCGTTGGAGGTCAATAGTTTCCTTCGGGATGTTTGCTTCTGGCGAAAGCGTTCAAACTTGTCGCATTGCCTGTGTTTGTAAACATCGAACTCATGCACATGCGCGAGGCGGCATGAAAGTAAAATGTCGTCTGCTGTTTCCTGTGGGAGGATTCTGTGAAGTTCCGTGTTTGTCTCTTGGATTTCGTTATCGAGTCTCTGGATGTTGTGGTTGACCCACAGTGCATGAGGGTGGTAAACCACATCATCTGGAGGCTCGATAACGAAATCCGAGAGACAAACGCTGAACTTCACAGAATCCTCCCACATGAAATAGCAGAAGACATTTTATTTTCATACCGCCTCGCGCATGCGCACGAGTTCAATGTTCACAAACACAGGCAATGCGACGAGTTCAAACGCTTTCGCCAGAAACAACAACCCAATGGAAACTTACTGACCTCCAATGCCAGAGACGCCAACAAATAGGTTATCAATCTCTCCAACCGTGCTCTCAGTGACAGTGAATCAAATGTGCTGAAGAAAGGACTTAACTTCTGTGTTGCGCCCACATTGATTCCAGTCAAGGAAATCGTAGCTTCCACTGAAGCAGCGTGCAACCAGATCAAAGACAAAGCAACAGCAGACAGCCTACGGAGTGAAGTGGTCAAAGTCATAAAGTCCAGTAAGTCACTTAAGTCCAACATTTCACGAGAGGAAAAACAAGCCCTGAAAAAATTGAGACAGGATGACACCATTGTCATCCTTCCAGCTGACAAAGGTAGGACCACAGTACTGTTACCGAAAAATGAGTACAACAAGAAAGTACCGACCCTTCTCAGTGATACAGACACCTATGAAAAACTCAAGACTGACCCTACGAAGAAAGTAAAAAAACCAGCTTATCAACCTACTAAACAAATGGAAGAAAGAAGATTCTACCTACCCTAATCTTTACCAATGTCTTTACCCCACTTCAGAATCCATGCCTAAACTGTATGGATTACCTAAGATACACAAGAAGGATGCCCCCCTCCGCCCCATTGTGTCCAGCTGTGGCAGTGTGTCATGTACAATGCCTCCAAATTCCTGACACAAATATCAGGACCTTCAGTCAGGCAGACCAGCACCGCACCGCATAGTCAACAGCACAGATTTTGTACAGAAGATGGAAAAACCAGCAACTGGCTCCAGGGGAGAAACTTGTCTCCTATGATGTTTGTGCACTTTTTTCACTAGCATCCCTGTACCCAAGGCTCTCCAAGTCATTTGGGAGAAGATTGAGGATGACTACCATCTTTGTCACCCATGTGAACTCACTACAGAACAGGTGCTAGAACTGTTGGAACTGTGCCTCACTAGCACCTACTTTTCGTTCAACCATGAGTTCTACCAGCAGAAACAAGGAGCTGCCATGGGTTCGCCAGTATCTCCAGTGGTAGCCAACCTGTACATGGAACATTTTGAAAAAGTAGCCCTTGAGATCGCTGCCAACCCTCCCAGCATGTGTGTGGTACCGCTATGTGGATGACACCATGACCCGCATACAGGAGACGGACGTTGACAGCTTTCACACTCACATGAATTCCATCGACAACAGTATCCAATTCACTTCGGAAACTGAAGCAGAAGGAAGAGATCCTGTTCCTGGACACACTTATCATCTGAACCCATGACGACAGGGTGGAGACCACCGTCTATAGAAAACCCCCCCACACTGACCAATATCTGAACTTTCACTCTAACCACCCCCTCTAGCACAAGAGATCTGCTGTCAACACCCTCATGCACAGAGCGTCTGTGCTGTGTTCCACTAAGGAGGAAGAGCTGAAAGAACAACAACACATCAAGACTGCCCTTTCCGCTATGGATACCTTGCATGGATGTGGGACAACCCTCGAGTTCGCTACCCTTCTTCTACAGATATGGACAGTATGAAAGTGGGGATCCCTTTCACTGAAGGAGTCTCAGAGCGTCTATCCAGGACCTTCCAACAACATGGATGCAAAGTGTTCCACAAACCCACCAACTCCCTACGCCAGCAACTGACCCATGTCAAAGACAAAATGGACCCCCCTCAAGCAGTGTGGGGTAGTGTACCAGGTAGGGTCAAGACTGTACCCATACCTACATTGGCGAGACAGCAAGACCACTCACTACCTGTCTACAGGAACACCAAAACCGATCTACTTCTGCCATACATGAACATCTACAAGCCACAGGCCACAGTTTCAGCCCCAAGAAACCAAGATCTTATCTACAGAGCCCTTCCTTACAAAAAGAAAGTTAAAGAAGCCATCAAAATCAAGACCAGATGCCCCAGCCTGAACAGAGATCAAGGCTTTGAACTCCCCCCCCCCCCCCCCCCCCCCCCCCCATCTACAATCAGATCCTGACAACCGTTCACCCCACACAACTGTCGTCCCACCAGGCCTCACAGCCACAACAGCAACAGTGAGCGGAAGAAGACAGGGCGACCCTGTCGAAATATTCTCCAAGTAAGTTTTTGATTCTGAGTCTGTAACTGCTTTTCTAATACCTGGGTGATTGACAATGGAAAGTGATGAAGTGTGAGAGTGAGAGAGACGGAGAGCAATATGTTTGTGTTGATGCATGTGTATGTACGTATGATGGCAGTGCAAACACTTAAAAGTATATCAAATGTGTTTGCCTTGTGCAGTCTCTGTGTGTGTGCATGCGAGCGTGTATGTGTTTGGATGTTTGTGTCTGCGTATGTTTGTGTGTATGCAAGAGAAAAAGACAGTTCATAAGTATAGTGAGCGAGTTCTGTCAATACAATGCAATCCGCAAGTTTGTGTGCAAGTCAACTATATAGATTTACAAACCCGTATCTGTGTGTATATAAGAGAAAATGACGATTCATAAGTTTAGTGCGCGAGTCCTGTCAATATAATGCAATCCGCAAGTTTGTTTGCAAGTCATCTATATAGATTTATAAACCTAACATACCTGGTGTTTTTGTATTTATTAATGTGATCCATGTCAGTGTCTATGTCAAATGGAAGATGTATATTATGATTGTATTAGGCATATTTGTATGGAGAGTGTGTGTGTGTGTGCGTGCGTGAAAGAGACATACAAGTTGATGATGACATAACATTCTAAGCATGCCTGTAAAATGTATTTAGAGTGGGATAAACCAAATCCAGTATCCTACATCTAAAACTCTCTCTCTCTCTCTCTGTCATTGTCTTCTCTGTCTCTCTCTCTCTCTTCCGCACACACCAACTAAACATTTACCATTTTGTTTCTTCATCACTTTTCTTCTATGTATTTCATTGTGATTGTTCATCGTGTAATACAGTTTGAAGCTCAATACAGCTTTCATTGTGATTGTTCATCCTGTAATACAGTTTGAAGCTCAATACAGCTTTAGACACTTGTCAACAGAAATTCTGCTCCACTGGTATGTGAACATAGAATGTCTCCCCTGCCTCCTGTGTACACAGGAAGCACATGCTACTCTGCATGTGACCTTTGTTCAAAGATTGTCGCCGTGAACAAAGACTTTACCCTGATGTGTTTTCTTTATACACACTTGAACTTCACACCATGTCATGACTTTTTTTTTTCTTCTTTTAGACCTTTTAACTTCGCACAATATATCAATATCACATCTACCATATTCACACACACACACATACACACAGAGATGTGAACACACACTCTCTTTCATGCACACACATACGCACACACACACATGCACAAAATAGTATTGACTGCGTCTTTTTCAACACCAGCATCAGCCTGGCCTTCATCCATTTTATTTTCTTACTATCATTCTGTTTCATTTGTGTTTATTCATGCTAAACCATTGTTCATTATTTCTCTGAAGATATATATATATATATACTGTAGCACCTCATGCCAATTTCCACTCTTATGTGTGTCTGTTTAACCCTTCTATTATGACTGTCTGTTGGTGCGTGTGTGTGCGTGTATTGTGTGCTGTAAACTTTAACATTATTGCTTCTGATTATTATTCAAATACGAAATATTTTATGCAAGTACTGAAATCAATATTAACTTGCATCTTAAAAGGTTGCATCATTCAGTGTGGTTTTCTACTAGGCAGAGGAACAGACGCTGGTCACACAAGAACGGGCTAAGCACAGCAATTTCCAACAAAACCCAGCAAATTCTTTCATGAGTACCAAATGAAAGAGGCCACGTCATAAATAAGAGTATAGGATTCTGTTGTGGCAGCGAGGCCTGGTGGGACCACTGTTGTGTGTGGGATGAACGGTTGTCAGGATCTGATTGTAGATGGGGGGAAGTTCAAAACCTTGATCTCTGCTCAGGCTGGGGGTGTCTGGTCTTAATTTCGATGGCTTCTTTAACTTTTCTTTTTGTGAGGAAGGGCTCTGTAGATAAGATCTTGGTTTCTTGGAGCCTGATATTGTGGTCTGTGGCTTGTAGAGATGTTCATGTATGGCAGAAGTAGATCGGTTTTGATGTTCCTGTAGACGGGTGGTGAGTGGTCTTGCTGTCTGGCCAATGTAGGTTTGGGTACAGTCTTGATACCCTACCTGGTACACTACCCCACACTGCTTGAGGGGGTCCGTTTTGTCTTTACATGGGTCAGTTGCTGGCGTAGGGAGTTGGTGGGTTTGTGGAACACTTTGCATCATGTTGTTGGAAGGTCCTGGCTAGACGATCTGAGACTTCCTTTAATGTAAGGGATCCCCACTTTCACACTGTCCGTATCTGTGGAAGAAGGGTAGGGAACTCAAGGGTTGTCCCCACATCCATGCAGGGTATCCATTAGCGGAAAGGGAAGTCTTGATGTGTTGTTCTTCTTTCAGCTCTTCCTCCTAGTGGTGGAACACAGTACAGAGGCTCTGTGCATGAGGGTGTTGACAACAGATCTCATGTGCTGGAGGGGGTGGTTAGAGTGAAAGTTCAGATATTGGTCAGTGTGGGTGGGTTTCCTATAGATGGTGGTCTCCACCCTGTCGTCATGGGTTCGGGTGATGAGTGTGTCCAGGAACGGAATCTTCCCTTCTGCTTCAGTTTCCGAAGTGAATTGGATACTGTCATAATGGAATTCAGGTGAGTGGTGAAGCTGTCAACCACCGTCTCCTGTATGCGGGTCATGGTGTCATCCACATAGCGGTACCACATGCTGGGAGGGTTGGCAGCAGTCTCAAGGGCTACTTTTTCAAAATGTTCCATGTACAGGTTGGCTACCACTGGAGATACTGGCGAACCCATGGCAGCTCCTTGTTTTTCTGCTGGTAGAACTCATGGTTGAACGAAAAGTAGGTGCTAGTGAGACACAGTTCCAACAGTTCTAGCACCTGTTCTGTAGTGAGTTCACACCGGTGACAAAGGTGGTAGTCATCCTCAATCTTCTCCTGAATGACTTGGAGAGCCTTGAGTTCAGGGATGCTAGTGGAAAGTGCACAAACATCATAGGAGACAAGTTTCTCCCCTGGAGCCAGTTGCTGGTTTTTCCATCTTCTGTACAAAATCTGTGCTGTTGACAATGTGGTGCTCGGTCTACCTGACTGAAGGTCCCAATATTTGTGTCAGGAATTTGGAGGCATTGTACATGACACTGCCACAGCTGGACACAATGGGGTGGAGGGGAGCATCCTTCTTGTGTATCTTGGGTAATCCATACAGCTTAGGTGTGGATTCTGAAATGGGGATAAAGATGGTAAAGATTAGGGGAGATAGAATCTTCTTTCTTCCATTTCTTCAGTAGGTTGATAATCTGGTTTTTCACTTTCTTGGTAGGGTCAGTCTTGAGTTTTTCATAGGTGTCTGTATCACTGAGAAGGGTCTGTCCTTTCTTGTTGTACTCATCTTTCGGTAATAATACTGTGGTCCTACCTTTGTCAGCTGGAAGGATGACAATGCTGTCATCCTGTCTCAATTTTTTCAGGGCTTGTTTTTCCTCTCGTGAAATGTTAGACTTGGGTGGCTTACTGGACTTTATGACTTTGACCACTTCGCTCCGTAGGCTGTCTGCTGTTGCTTTGTCTTTGATCTGGCTGCATGCTGCTTCAGTGGAAGCTACCATTTCCTTGACTGGAATCGATGTGGGCACAACACAGAAGTTAAGTCCTTTCTTCAGCACATTTGATTCACTGTCACTGAGAGCACGGTTGGAGAGATTGATAATCCATTTGTTGGTGTCTATGGCGTTGGAGGTCAGTAAGTTTCCGTTGGGTTCGTTGTTTCTGGCAAAAGCGTTCGAACTTGTCGCGTTGCCGGTGTTTGTAAACATTGAACTCGTGTGCATGCGCGAGGCGGCATGAAAGTAAAATGTCGTCTGCTATTTCCTGTGGGAGGATTTTGTGAAGTTCCGCGTTTGTCTCTCGAATATCGTTATCGAGCCTCCGGATGTTGTGGTCGCATTGTCTTATTCTTTCTTGGATTAGAAGTCGTTCAGCTTTCTTCAAGATCTGGGAAGCATTGATTCCCTTCACACAAGCTTTTAAATGAAGACTTGGGGGAGTGACCTGTTCACATTGGCACCGAATGTTAAAATGTTTATAGTTTTGCCATCTCGCTAGTTAAACTTGTCGTTTCTCCTCTGTGAGAAAACAGGAGAAACAACAAGTCAAACTAGCGAGATGGCAAAACCATAAAACATTTCAACATTCGGTGCCAGCATGAACAGGTCACTCCCCCAAGCCTTCATTTAAAACTTGTGTGAAGGGCATCAATGCTTCCCAGATCTTGAAGAAAGCTGAACGATTTTTGATCCAAAAAAGAATCAAACAATGTGACCACAACATCCGGAGGCTTGATTACGAAATCCAAGAGACGAACGTGGAACTTCACAGAATCCTCCTACAGGAAATAGCAGACGACATTTTACTTTCATGCCGCCTCGCACATGCCCATGCGTTCAATGTTTACAAACACAGGCAACACGACAAATTCGAACGCTTTTGCCAGAAGCAACATTCCAACGGAAACTTACTGACCTCCAATGCCACAGACACCAACAAATGGGTTATCAATCTCTCCAACCGTGCTCTCAGTGACAGTGAATCAAGTGTGCTGAAGAAAGGACTTCTGTGTTGCGCCCACATCGATTCCAGTCAAGGAAATCATAGCTTCCACTGAAGCAGCATGCAGCCAGATCAAAGACAAAGTAACAGCAGACAGCCTACGGAACGAAGTGGTCAAAGTCCAGCAAGCCACCCAAGTCCAACATTTCACGAGAGGAAAAACAAGCCCTGAAAAACTTGAGACAGGATGACAGCATCGTCATCCTTCCAGCTGACAAAGGTAGGACCACAGTACTGTTATCGAAAAATGAGTACAACAAGAAAGTACATACCCTTCTCAGTGATACAGACACCTATGAAAAACTCAAGACTGACCCTACCAAGAAAGTGAAAAACCAGATTATCAACCTGCTAAAGAAATGGGAGAAAGAAGATTCTATCTCCACTAATCTTTACCAACATTTTCACCCCACTTCAGAATCCACACCTAAGCTGTATGGATTACCCAAGATACACAGAAGGATGCCCCCCTCCGCCCCATTGTGTTCAGCTGTGGCAGTGTCATGTACAATGCCCCCAAATTCCTGACACAAATATTGGGACCTTCAGTCGGGCAGACCGAGCACCACATAGTCAACAGCACAGATTTTGTACAGATGGAAAAACCAGCAACTGGTTCCTGGGGAGAAACTTGTCTCCTATGATGTTAGTGCACTTTTCACTAGCATCCCTGTACCCAAGGCTCTCCAAGTCGTTCGGGGGAGAAGATCGAGGATGACTACCACCTTCGTCACCGGTGTGAACTCACTACAGAACAGGTGCTAGAACTGTTGGAACTGTGCCTCACTGGACCTACTTTTCGTTCAACAATGAGTTCTACCAGCAGAAACAAGGAGCTGCCATGGGTTCGCCAGTATCTCCAGTGGTAGCCAACCTGTACATGGAACATTTTGAAAAAGTAGCCCTTGAGACTGCTGCCAACCCTCCCAGCATGTGGTACCACTATGTGGATGACACCATGACCCACATTCAGGAGACGGAGGTTGACAGCTTCACCACTCACATGAATTCCATCGACAACAGTATCCATTCACTTCGGAAACTGAAGCAGAAGGGAAGACCCCGTTCCTGGACACACTCATCACCTGAACCCATGACGACAGGGTGGAGACCACCGTCTATAGGAAACCCACTCACGCTGACCAATATCTGAACTTTCACTCAAATCACCCCCTCCAGCATAAGAGATCTGTTGTCAACACCCTCATGCACAGAGCCTCTGTACTGTGTTCCACTAAGGAGGAAGAGCTGAAAAAGAAGAACACATCTAGACTGCCCTTTCCGCTAATGGATACCCTGCATGGATGTGGGACAACCCTCGAGTTCGCTACCCTTCTTCTACAGATACAGACTGTGTGAAAGTGGGGATCCCTACATCAAAGGAGTCTCAGAGCATCTAGCCAGGACCTTCCTACAACATGGATGCAAAGTGTTCCACAAACCCACCAACTCCCTACACAAGCAACTGACCCATGTCAAAGACAAAAAAGACCCCCTCGAGCAGTGTGGCGTAGTGTACCAGGTAGGGTGTCAAGACTGTACCCATACCTACATTGGCGAGACAGCAAGACAACTCACCACCCCTGTCTACAGTAACACCAAAACCGATCTACTTCTGCCATACATGAACATTTACAAGCCACAGGCCACAGTTTCAGCCCCCAAGAAACCAAGATCTTATCTACAGAGCCCTTCCTCACAAAAAGAAAAGTTAAAGAAGCCATCGAAATTAAGACCAGACGCCCCAGCCTGAACAGAGATCAAGGCTTTGAACTTCCCCCCCATCTACAATCAGATCCTGACAACTGTTCACCCCACACAACAGTCATCCCACCAGGTTTCACTGCCACAACAGCAAGGTTACTGACAACATTTTTAACAAGTCTCCACTGAAACATAAATGTGACAAAAGGCAGATCTAATAAGTAAAAGAATATGTGTAGCTTTTAACACTCTGGCAGGAACAAGGTCACTCTGACCTGCATGCAGTATGAAGACCCTTTTCACCTCCAATAGAAAGTGAAAGTAAACTATGGTCAGCCACCATCTCGTCTCCTCTGAAGGCATGCAAGACAAAACAAGTGAATCGCTTGTCTTTCATCATTTTTTCTTATCATCTCTCTGTTTCAACGTTTCAGCATTTTGAATTTAAATAACTATGTCAATTTTTTGCGTATTTTTACCCTAAAATTCAGTGCCTGATGGTCAAAAACGGTTCAAGGTCTTTCAGATTTCATTTCCATGGCTTTCATAAGCTCGAGACAGGAGACACTGCCCTGCTGCTGAATCACTTCAATGCTGTTCTGTGGTGCCTGTTGTGATGCAACCAAAACACCACCTGCTAAGCACCTTATGGACAATGTTTGCCAAGTCAGAGGTCAAACAGAAGAGAGCATCCCCTTTGGGGCACCATCACATCCACTCAATACCAAAGCTGTACATGAAATATCTGATCATCATCCTGTTTTCTGCGTATTGTACAGTGACACGCCTCATCTTGTCTGTATACCGAGACTGAGAGGGATAAAAAAGATAAAGTTCCTTATTGTCCAGCCAACTGCAAAGGACCGTATAGGGCTGTCATCTATTTGAAGAAAACTCTCAAATTTTTTTTTTTTTTTTTTTAAAACATGCACAACTCATTAAAGCAGATTTTCTAAATACACACCGGAATTTCATAAAAATCTTTCTTCTGTAAAATCTTAGATGAAAAACGTTCACTGTATACTGTAAAGTGACATGTCTGATCATCTCATGTTGTCTGTATACTGTAAAGTGACATGTGTGATCATCTTATATAGTCTGTGTACTGTAAAGCAACGTGTGATCATCTCACATAGTTTGTGTACTGTAAAGTGACATGTCTGGTCATCTCATATAGTCTGTACTGTAAAGTGACATGCCTGATCATCTAATATAGTCTGTGTATTGTAAAATGACAAGTCTGATCATCTCATATAGTCTGTACTGTAAAGTGACATGTCTGATCATCTCATATAGTCTGTACTGTAAAGTGACATGTCTGATCATCCCATATAGTCTGTACTGTAAAGTGAGATGTCTGATCATCTCATATAGTCTGTACTGTAAAGTGAGATGTCTGATCATCCCATATAGTCTGTACTGTAAAGTGACATGTCTGATCTTCTCATATAGTCTGTACTGTAAAGTAACATGTCTGATCATCCCATATAGTCTGTACTGTAGGAGTGAGATGTCTGATCATCTCATATAGTCTGTACTGTAAAGTGACATGTCTGATCATCCCCCATATAGTCTGTACTGTAAAGTGACATGTCTGATCTTCTCATATAATCTGTACTGTAAAGTAACATGTCTGATCATCCCATATAGTCTGTACTGTAAAGTGACATGTCTGGTCATCTCATATTGTCTGTGTACTGTAAAATGACATGTCTGATCATCTTATCATCTGTACTGTAAAGTGACATGTCTGATCATCTGTGTACTGTACTGTAAAGTGACATGTCTGATCATCTCATATAGTCTGTACTGTAAAGTGCATGTCTGATCATCTCATATAGTCTGTACTGTAAAGTGGCATGTCTGATCATCTCATATAGTCTGTATTGTAAAGTGAGATGTCTGATCATCTAATATTGTTTGTGTACTGTAAAGTGACATGTCTGATCATCTCATGTAGTCTGTACTGTAAAGTGACATGTCTGATCATCTCATATAGTCTGTACTGTAAAGTGACATGTCTGATCATCTCATATAGTCTGTACTGTAAAGTGACATGTCTGATCATCTCATATAGTCTGTACTGTAAAGTGACATGTCTGATCATCCCATATAGTCTGTACCGTAAAGTGACAAGTCTGATCATCCCATATAGTTCGTACTGTAAAGTGAGATGTCTGATCATCTGATTGTCTGTGTACTGTAAACTGCAACACCTGATTGTCTATACAAAATTCAGTTTATTGGTATCAAAAATATACACTAGAACATCTGTCTAGAGTGTACTATAAGTCTGTGGGGGCTAAAGTGACAACAACTTTTGTATATGAGTGTGTGCATGATTGTGGGGTGCATGCGTGCATGTCCGTCTGCGAACGCAAGTAGTTCGCTTCATCTAGGACAGCTTCAGTTAACTCACTTGGAACTGGCAGTTTTTCCCCTGTACTTTCCTACAGAACTGACCATCTGTCAGGGTTATTAAATAAAATCACTGAAAAGAAAAAAAAAAAAAAACCTGTAAGAAGAAAGGACATAAAACTTTCAGAACTGGTTAAAAACATATCCAGTTGGTTGGGATGAAAATATCAACCTACCTACCTTTATCTTTCAGCTTCTAGACCCAGGTGAAAAACATCCTTTTTTTTCCAGTCCAAATTGACACAGGCAAAAGTCTAGTATATGAATCCAGAGAAGCTCTATGACTTTGAAACGGTCAGTTCACTCACAAAATAAACCCAAGAAATGTCCAAATATGATTGTTGATTCATTTTATAGTCTATAGGGCACTTAACGATCCACTAACATTGACATCAACACAAAAAAAAAACCTAAAAACCTGCAAACCTACACCATCACACTATGTACACGCTGGCTTGCTTGCTACACTAATAATGAAAATAATTCTTTAAAATGAAAGCTTGTCTGTCGCACAGGATGAGGTCAGGTGGAATGGTGGAAAAAGTTTTTCCCACCCCTTCATGGTCTTGCTGTTCAGTGGCGTCTCAGCTGGTCACTTTTGTCCACCCCAGCCATGTCCTGAATGTCGTCTTGGGCTGCTAGAGGTTTCCTGAACTGCCCACAGCTTATGGTCACCATCTGTCGTGGTGTGGGGGGTGACCATGGTGGTGATGACATGGACTGGCTTCCTATCCATCCACTGCAGAACAGCAACAGCACCTGACACAAGTACAATAAGTCATCATCTATAAAAAAAAAAATGTTTTACTTTTTATTCTACTCAACCACGCTGTCTCCGAAAAATATAGATAATGTCGATATGCAAAGATTATCATTGTCTTTACATTCATAAGAGTGTGTGTGGTTGATATGTAAAATTTATCGTTATCTTTACTTTCATAAGAGTGTGTGTGTGTGTGTGTGTGTGCGCGCACATGTATGAGTGTGTAATTATGTGTACACATATGTGCAAGTGACATGAAAAAAATGAAAAAAAAAAAACCATGAACAGTAATAGGAGTAATAACATAACGAAATGTACACACCTTTCTAGAAAGCCTGGACTTGACCACATGGTGGCAGACAATGTGTTTTCAGCTGAAAAAAAAAAACAATGGAAGGGGGCGTGGCATTCTTGTGATGTGAGTAAGCACTGTTCACCAGTGGAAGGTGGCACAGCAGGAAACAACCGAAAATCTTGAAGCCAGTCTTGAATCATGAACCGCAAAAAAAAAATTCCTGTGTCATGGCCGGCACATTCTCTCCTCTCTGCTCGCCCTGTGCTGTGCAATCGTTATCACCACCACCCCTCTTCACCCTACCATCCGCCTCAGCTATCAGTGCCGCCAGTTCCAGTTCAGAATCTGAACCTCTCTCGCCTCCACTTTCAATAAAATCTTCATTACTGTCGTCAAAGTCTTCCTCAACGTTTGAACCTTCAGTCTGAGGTATTCCAACACTTCTAAGGCCGTGACACGCCGACTACCATGACTTCTCACAGTGCTTCCCTGTCAAGCAGTACTGAGTTGAGACGCCATTGCCGACATGCATTGAACACATGGTCAGTGACTTTCTAAAAACACCCTGTGGCTTGCTCGCCCAGCGAAAATTTCTGCAACCATTGGTTGCTTTGGAAAGGGGAAAGGTCGGTGAATATTCTAATTAGATTAAAACATCATCTGCTAGGAGGGTGCCAGCCCAAAAATTCAAATCATGTGAAAGACCCAACAGAGACCCTTCATCCCAAGAGAGTTAAAGTATGTGATTATTGTGATTATGGACCGTTATTAGTGATTAGTTTTTGGTGTGGTTAAGTTCAAACTCGTATGGATCGCTCATCTTTTAACATGCGTTCTGCGTACCATTTAATAGCCAATGGTGACAAGAGGACAGCACTGAAGAGTCTGAGGATACTTCCTGTGGTTTTCAAACTTTGTCCTGAGGCTACCAGCTAATTACAACACACTGATCTAGGGCTTGGAGCTAAAATGACATAATGAGATAAAACAAAGATAAATGGCACATGCATGATGCACAAAAAAAAATATGTTTCAAAATATCTTGGAAATATCATAATTTTAAAAAGCTTTCCAAATAAAATGTATAATATATAACAAGAGAATAGAAAATGAATAAAACATAAAAATGTTTTCTTTTAAAACGATAAATAATCCTTAATCAGATCCATCCTAATAATATCTGAAATTATTTAGGTATTATATCCTCTATAAATTAAAACAATTACATTTTTTTTTTTTTAGTCAAAATCCACAGTGCGAACGCAAACGCCTCAAATGTACTAGTGTTCAAATCGCCGCAAACTGCATCCCCAAACAGATGACGTGAACTTTTAACCAGACTACAGCCAATCTCCTGACATGACATGAAACGTTCCTGATGACTGGTCAAACGTTTCTACTCCTTCCACTCATCACTACATCGCTGCATAGTGCCAACTGATGATTGTCTCGACAACGCTGTTCTGATCACCGACACTTCTCACTACCAGTTCTGCTAGTCACTGGCTAGACATTTCCACTAAGCAAATCAAACGGACTTGCCTACAAAGAACCAGCTACCGCTGGTCCCGGGGGTTTTAGCATCTCTTGTTGCTGCTCTCTACTGGCTGTCGGTCAGACGCTGCTGCTCTGCCAGTTTGAGGGCTGCAGGAATCGCGTGACGCTGTGCCCATTGCTGGCCTGAAGGAAACGGGTGAAGGTCACGTCTGTCGGAACACAAAGGGCAGACAAGAATCAACACACAAGGCAAATAAAAAATCAACATAGCGCATAACAATGGACACAAATGACTGATATAAGGACTGGCAAAGGGTAGATAACACACCAAGGATAGAAAAGAATTAAGAAAGGGTATTTGTAGGACATTAGAATTAACTCAAAGGTCAAAAAAGAATCAAATGACAGTTAATAAATACCACAAATGATGAAACACTACCAAAACAAAGAAATATTAATGGGAATGAGTGACCACAGTCAATGGACACTAGGTGAGGAGAAAATAAAAACAAAAGTCATATCTGTTGGTACACAAACGACAGACACACACAACGTATCAGTATCAACGCAAATGACCCGACACAAAACTGTCGATATCTATGCCAGTATCGGACAAACAGGACATCCAAAATATCTACACAGATCATGAAATCCATACAAAAAAAAACACACACACAGGACACACTGACATCTACACAAAAGGCACACACACACAGGACATATGTATATCCACACAAATGCTGGACATACAAGACATCCCCACAACAAAAATGTTCCGTCAGTAGACTAGCCAACAGACTATATGTGTCAGAAATACAGGGGGCACATTGCCACATGAGTTGGAGAGAAATCAAACTTATTTAGCTAGGACACAGCAGACCTAGCAGGAGGAACAGACGACATTTTCACAATGCAGCAGCACAAACTGATCAGATCTGCGGAATTCCCTTCTGTCACCCAGGATCACAGCAACGGAATCTCGAGTTCCATCATCTAACTCTACCCCTCTAAAACACGGACAGTGTAGATCTCTGTTTTTTTTTTTTAATTTGTGGATGGTTTCATCGTACAATGTTCCAATGCTCACTTGTTTAGAAGAAAACTGCTTTTCATTCCTGCGAAGGAACCGAGCTATTCAGAATCAGAGTCTGTCTGTTTATAACACATTTTTCATGTCCTTGCTGACAGCCATTCTCCACTGAACGTTAAAATCTCACGTGACACAGGTTCACGTCATTCATTCCAAAGACAGCCTGCAGGCGTAGGTTGAACGACTACTGCTGTGCCCCTGCTCCAGACACCATCCCCCTACAGATGTGACTAGTCAATGAGAAGATAATTCTAAACTCACTGTCCATTCCTGACCTTTCACCCTACTACAGAGGGGCACGAATTCTGTGAATCAAATGGAGAAACTGTAACCACAGCAAGGTTACCAAATAAAACTTTGGCGGTGGTTTGATGCATGCAGTAAGACAACGATCACATTCCTGTGCCACCTTTGTTGATTTTTCTACCCCACTGAAACACATCAGATGCTATTACTCGCCCTCTAAGTCTATAACACACAAATACTCTCAATAAAAAAAAGTATAACTGCATTCTTTCCCTTAACGATTTTATGCTATTGGACATGCTTCATGCATGTGCCATTGATGCTGTTTGTTGATCTGCCTATGTTTCTGTCTATGTGATTGAATTTCTAACTGAATCAGCATCAGCACACACTCAAAAATCGCCATTTCAAATGGGAAGTAAGCCATACACTGCTTGTACGGATTATCTACTCCTGATCCTGGGAAGTGATTCTGAGTGGACACTTTAGCGTAAAATAGATGGGGAAAGATAACTGAAAAAAATACAATTTTCAATGTAGTGTACAGGTTTGATCAATACTTGAGCAATACCAATTCAAGATGTCAAGCCTCTAAAGTTCTTATGTGTGGGAGTTCAAAAGGTAAAAATCATACGAACCATATTCATTGGAACAAATCATATTTCTTCACAGTTTTACTAATCATCTGTACCCACTCACAACTGTGCAAGTCAATTTCTCCTCAAAAAGACCAGCACATATCAGTACAAATCATACTTCCCAACTCTCTCATTCTCTCTCTCTCACACACACACACACACACACACACACACACACACACACATCACCACGCACATACATATACACACACACACATGCATGCACAGCACACACACACACACACACACACACACACACAAAGCCCCCTTACCGTTAATAAGGTCCAACATAGGTACGATTTCCAGATTAATAAGAACCAGGTACGATTTTCAGACCATTTTCAGACCCACATCCGTGGTGCTGCCTGAGTGTTGCATGTTGCCCGGCACCATTTTCTGCTGAGATTCCAAGCGTGACCATCTGCTGCCTTGGAGAGGACGATGACAGGAGGCATCGGGTGCATTATTACAGTTCTGACCGTCGGCCTGACAGGGCCCGCCATGATGTGAGTTATTGCAGTTCTGAAGGCCAGCCTCACACTCACAGCCATGGTGTGCGGCTATGTCCGTGCTGCCTGTGTGATGGCCCGTGTGGGCAGTCTGCTGATTGTCTTCTGGGCTGCTGTGGTGCGCGGCCCTCAGATCGCCAGCACATGAGGACCCCTGAGTGTCTGTGGTATGAAAACTCGTCGCCTGCTGCATGTCTGATGTGTCAACTGATGTGAGTTTACTGCTTTTCATGTCTCCACACTGCAAAGGTTTCAGTTGTTCACAAGACGTGTCAATGTCATGCGCTGCTTGTCTGTCAATGTTAAAGTTATGGGGATGAGTGGTGTGTAGGTCATGTGGTGCTGCCACCGACGCATCATGCAACACAGTCCTGTCATGGTGAGTGAGGACAGTCTTTGGCTCCGTGACGCCCTCACACTGCCTGGGACACGGCACCATCTCCACATCATGCGACACGCATCCCTCACCATCCACATCATGCCGCATGGTCTGGAGTGGTGGCACTGTGTCCCCATCTTGCGACTGGACAGGGACACTCTCCCGGTGATCCAGAACTTTCTGTACATCTCTAGCGGGTCTCTCCCCCTTCGTTGTACAATCCACCACATTCTGGTGGTCCGCAGCAATGCAGTGTGGGCATGTATCCTTCTCTACGCAATCACAGAACTCATCACCACACAACACCCTCCCTCCCTCCTGAAGCCTGGAAGACGACGTTCCACTCACTGATGAT
>JADBJO010009394.1:70000-84179 GCA_016801955.1 Conus betulinus
CCAAGTGTCTGTCCAGCTCCCCTGTGTAGACTCTGTGTAACCACCGAGTCTAATCCCGTTTTCGCCACACACATCCCTTCCCCTCCCTCTCCCACCCACTTCTTAATCTCCCCTTGTCCACGCCTCTTAAGCACAGAGTCTGAATGTGACTGCACCACACATCCCCCACACTATCCCATTCCCCAATCCCCTCTCCTCCCACTGTCTCTCACCTTGTAGCCGTAGGGTCGTATCCTGTCCTTGTCGTCGATCTCCTGCAGCTGACAAAGCTGAACAAAGTGATCCACACACAGTTCCTGCAGTTCCACGATCTGGGTCTTCACAGCATCCGTCATGTGGTCATACAGGCGCAGGTTCCGGGAGATGGTGTCAGACTGCAGGCGGCAGAAATACAGGCAGCAGTCGATGTGGGCTGCCACAAAGTCCTCTGGGATGTCTTCCTTGGGCAGCAGCACCACGTGGGGGTCTTCAGAGGCTGCAACGACAGTGGTCTGGCTTTTGTAGGGAAAGCGGAGGGAGTGAACATCTCTATGGGGTGGAGGTGAGGAATACACAGAAAACTGAACAACATTGTTCCGTTGTTTTGGAGGGAAGGTGGAGGTGTGATGATCTGTAGGGGAGGGGTGGGGGTGGGAAATGTACAGAAAAACCAACAACAGCATTCTGTCATATGGAGGGGAGGCAGAATGGGGCGATGATATATTTGAGGAAAAGAATACAGAGAACACTCTGCACTGAGCTGGTTGTTGGGGAATGGAAAATGGATGCCTAAAGTCTAAGCTGTCACATTCATGATTCCTTTTCCTTGAACATGAAAATCCCTTTAACCCTTACTCAATGTGATGTATATGCTGTTGAATATGAACTGATGGGATCAGCCTAAAAGGTGTGGAAATCTGTTCTGCTGAATATATATACATGAGGTGCATCATATGCATTGCAACCATTGAATTCAAAAGAAATGAACCTTGTGTGCAAGGAAAACACAAATATTCCATTGCTCAGGCAGCTTGAAAAAGGACAGCAGTGCAAAGCATGTTAAGAAAGTGACTGGTTGTTTTCTGGATAATATGTAAACTAGTCACCTACTATCGACCTGTTGCTTGTTGCCACAATCCAAGCACCAGTGTCATATCATTATTAGCCCACATACTCTGGTACCCATTAATCCCCACCATGACCAACATCATCATTATCACCATCATCATCACAATCACCACCACTAGCATCATCATCTCACCAAAATCACTGGTTCACTAATGCCACCTTAGTTGCAATCACATCTATGAGCATTGTCATCGCTATCATCATCATCATCATTATTAGCAATAAATTCATTATCACAACTGCCATCATTACCATCATCATCATCAACATCATCATCATCACAAACATCATCACTATCATCATCATAGTCATCATAATCACCACTGACCCTAGCAGCAACAGCAGCAGCAGCAACAGCATTATCATCACCACCATCATCATTGTCACCATTATCATAATCATCATCATCATCATCATCATCATCTTCCCTTCTTCTCAATGCTACGTTCATCATCATCACTGCAATCATCATATTTATAACAGTGATCATCATCTGATCATCATCATCATACGTATGATCACGATGACAGAGACTAACTCACAGCAGACAGCGGCAAACAGGGAGAGAAGAGCATCATGGGACAAAGGGGCTGTATATCCTGTACAAACTGCGTACACCTCAGAGTTTCCCGACTTGCTGGTCGCAGGTTTGCATACGGTCACCTGCACGCATCACATAAGACAACACCACCCTCAACATAAGACACCATGAACACGTCCACAACATAACACAGAACAAAATCTCATCAGCACTATGTAAGATGAAAACACAATCACACAAATAAGATTTCCCTGAAGCTGGAGTATGGCTGCCTTTATGGCAGGATAAAAAACAACATCATACACAAAACTCCACTCCCTTTGTTGGGCAGATGGGATTAATCCTGTCATACAGGGAGTGTCCGCAGGAGTATCAGCCTATGTACACAGAAAAAAAAAAAAAAAAACATACACAAATAAGATTAAAACAGTGTCAATATGAATAAGACAAAAATATTGCTATGAAATAATTTTTTTTTTTTAAACATCAATACAAAATAACACAAACAACTGCCAAAACAAAAAACAAAACATGGTCAGTTTCAGACACTGATGGAGATACCAATGGAGGATGGACACAGCACGAAATTGCTAACATCTTTTTTTTTTTCTTTCTTCTCCTGAATGCCCTCTCAACAGCACCCTGGCATAGTATCAGTACTTAAAGGCCTCAGGGAACAATCATTGTCAGTTTACCAGGCAACCCATCAGAGAGCGCACTGATCTCTTGATACCAAAAAAAAAAAAAAAAATTAAATTAAAGAAATAATTAACAAGTAGGGTAACTCTTGCTCCCATAAGAAAACCTAACTCAGAGTAACTTTTATTCAAGACTGGCACAGCCTTTTAAACTTAAATAAAGTCAGACAAATACAAAGATGAACAATCTAATATCAAAAAAAAAAAAAGTATGCACATTGATTTCAATAAACAAAAACGCAAGATATGAGAAAAGGAGATATCCTGTGATAAATCTGCCCACTGAGTACTATCATCTGTGATCAACATGTGTGTGTGTGTGTGTGTGTGTGTGTGTGTGCGTGCGTGCGTGCGTGCGTGCGTGCGTGCGTGCGTGCGTGCGTGCGCGCGCGCGCGCACGCGCGCGCACCGTGCGTGCATGTGTGTGCGTGTGTGTGTGCGCCTCAATTTAATGTCTTCTCACTAAAAGTGATATCAGACGATGTGTTAATGGTGTGTGTAGTATGCGGATGCGTGCTTATGAAAAGAACGGTGGAGGGATGGGGGAAAAAGTGTATGCAACTTTGAATACTACTACATGTTGAAAAAAAAAAGATAAAACCAATTAAAGATAAATGCCATCTGGACTCTGTAAGAAACTTTGACTAACTAATCTGAGAAACCTATTATCATTCAACATTTTAGCGAGTGATGCCGCTGATCTATCCGTAGTGTGTGTGTGTGTGTGTGTGTGTGTGTGTGTGTGTGTGTGTGTGTGTGTTTGTGTGTGTACGTGCACGTGTGTGTTTGTGTGTCAGTATACATGTGCAATTATCTGTGCGTGTGTGCATGCATGCATATGTGCATGCATGCACGCATGCACGCACGCATGAGCATGTGTATGTGTGTGATTGTATTTGTGTGTAATGACACAGTCAGAACAAAGCCCATTTCCAACACCTGGAAACACAACATGAAATAGCACCTCTCTGGGACGGACTTTCTTTCTTTCTTTCTGCGTACACAGGCTGATACTCCTGCAGACACTGCCTTTATAGACAGGCAGTGGAGTTTTGTGTGTATGACCGTTTTTTTTTATCCCGCCATTAAGGCAGCCATACTCCATCTTCAAGGAACCTCTGGAACATTTCCACTGTTGGTCCTCCCAACCTCTGCAAAACCTACTTACATCTCCAGTTCAGAGAAAGCAAATAACTTCTCCAAACAAGTAATGTGGAAGTCTCCAAGACTACTTTCTTCAGTCCCGTATAACCCATTCTGACCAGCGACAGCTCACTTCAGGGAACCATCTTCTCATTCTTCCCCTGACCCCTTCCTGTGATCAGGCGGCATACCTGCTGAAAGGCACAGTTGAGGAAGTAGAGCAGCACGATACTGGACGCTTCAAACATGGTGAACAGCTTGATGACAAGGCTGCCCCCTGGAGCCAGGAGCAGACAACTGCACAATACCTCGCAGTGATGCAGACGGGAGACGATCACTTCCTGTTCAGCAGGGTTTTCCTGGCAGTCGATGCTGCCGTCAGCTGTCACCTGCCACGGGAAAAGGAGACTCTGTGATGGAGCTACGCACACTGTGGATGTGACTGCGAGAGACAATGCTACAGAACTCTCTGTGTAACAAAACTGTGGACAAAGTAGCTGCCCTGGCACTTCTGAACCACTAACAATATCTTATGAAGCAGCCTAGACTGATGAGGCATCTCCACAGCCCAGACTGTGGATGTGCATATGCGCAGCAATCTACATGTATTACTAAATCCTCACACAAAATTTAATGTGATTTTGTCTTGGACAGTTTTTGACTGATTTTTTTTTTTTTCTTTTTTAAACGTCCTAAATTTCACAACTTCGCTACAAGTGTCTTTGATGCATGTTAAGAAAAAAGACTGATTTGGTAATTACATACATGTTGCATTATACAAAGCATGTGTGTTCAACACGGCTCACACTATAAAATAAAATAAAATAAAATAAAATAAAACATTTAAAAAAATTTTTGAAAGGGAGAGGGTGCAAAGGAGGCACAAAATATACAAACTTTCTATAAACTTTTTTTTGAGCTTTCAGGAATACATTTAAAAACTCAGTATTCAGAGAAGAGTGCTTACAATTCATGCTAAAATCAAACAATTCTATATTACCCTATGTTTAGGTCAGGGTCTGGACAATTCCCATTAATTAATCAATAAAAGCATCACAATGTTACCTGTGGTCGGGTCAAATTTCCCAAATAATTATCACAAAAAAACTAAAAAAAATCCACTGATAGGGTATAATCACCCAATTACCTCAGTATATCTAAAACTTCCATTGGTAGGGTCCAGTTTCCTTAGTATATTCAAATAAAGAGAAACCTCCATTCATGGGTCCAATTTCCTAAATATCTCCAAGCAACTAAAACATTCCACCAATAGAGTCTGATTTTCTAAATGTCTCCAAATACATAAAAAGTTACACTGATAGAGTCCAATTTCCTCTGAATCTTCAAAATAACTAACAAGTTCCATTCATCGAGTGTATTTCCTAAATATCTCCAAATAAGTGAAAAGTTCCTTAGATAAAGTCCAATTTCCTAAGACTCGCCAAATATAAAGTTCTACTGGTACAATCCAATTTCTTAAAAATCTCCACACAGCTAAAAAGTTCCATTGGAACAGTCCAATTCCCTACATTTCTTCAGTTAAGTAAAACATTCAACTGATACAGCCCAATTTCACAAACATCTCTAAACAACTAAATTTTCATTGGTAGAGCAGTGTTTTCTAAGAATCTTGAAATAACTACAGCATTCCATTGGTAGAGGCTAATTTCCTAAATATCTCCAAATAACTAAAACGTTTCACTGGTTGAGTCTAATTTCCTAAAAATAAACAAAAAAACCCTCCAATAACCATAATATTCCAATTGAAATAATCCAATTTCCTAAATCTCCAAATAATTAAAAGGTTCCATTGATAGTGTTCCAATTTCCTTAGTATCTCCAAACTAAAATGTTCCAGTGGTTAGTTTTTGAATCTATAATGGAAGCTGAACACACCTGCAAAAAAATACAAACAAATCATTTGGATGGAAAGGGGAGGGAGGGGAAGGAGAGGGAGAGGGCCACATTCAAATGTGCAAAGTCTTTTAAGCGCATGTGAATTATCACAGGACGTGTACTTCACTTTTTCCAAACTTTCCGAAAACCTGTTAACAACTGAATTAACAATTTATCCATAAATGAGTGTAACAAATCAGTTGATGCATTTACTGCATGAATGTCTGCACTCTCCATCCCCCCACTTCCCCATCAAGGAGGCCCCATAATGGATAAGTTACATAATCACTCCAACAACCAATCAGATCCCTCGTTTACCAGCTGAATATATCCCGCCAACAACAACAATCAGATCCCTCGTTTACCAGCTGAATATATCCCCCCAACAACCAATCAGATCCTCTGTTTACCAGCTGAATTAGTCCCCCATGAACCAATCAGATCCCTTGTTTACCAGCTGAATTAAGCCCCCCCAACAACCAATCAGATCCTTTGTTTACCAGGATAATGTCCCCACATCAACCAATCAGATCCTCTGTTTACCAGGTGAATGTCCCCCCATCAACCAATCAGATCCTCTGTTTACCAGGTGAATGTCCCTCCATCAACCAATCAGATCCTCTGTTTACCAGATTAATGTCCCCCCATCAACCAATCAGATCCTCTGTTTACCAGGTGAATGTCCCCCCATCAACCAATCAGATCCTCTGTTTACTAGGTGAATGTCCCCCCATCAACCAATCAGATCCTCCGTTTACCAGGTGAATGTCCCCCATCCGCTGGGCCCTGTCCATCAGAGCCAGCATGTTGTCCAGGTTCATGAGGTCGCCGGAGTTGTCCGTCCCAAAGAACCAGTTGGCGAAGGTGGGTGCGGATGAAGCGGTCATCGCTGATCATACGACCCGTGTCGTTGCCTTCGTAGTAGTAGGGTTCAGTGTGGTGCCTAACCAACACCACTGGTGACGGGTGTCCACCCCTGTCGACACAAAACACAACACAAGGCATGGTGATGCGCTTCCTGTTCACTAGGACCACTCTGAGCATGAAGCAAGGGCCTGCTGCTCGGCTGTGCCCGATACACTGACAATGACCATGTGGCTGGACAGAAGTTTACTTCTGCAAATGGTTAATATTCATGCTCTTGAAGAGCTTGTTTTGAGTTCTCGTTGCTACTTTTATTCTTTTGTATGTAGTTGAGCTGATAAGGGTAGTGCAAGTGCATAGGGATTTCAGTGAATTCTGAACTTTTGTCGAAAGAGTTATCCTCCTTGGTGCCAAATCAGCTTGCTTCCAGAATGATCTTTAGAAATGCCAGTGGACGAGTAGGAATACAACAGTTGGTTTGTGAATATAATCAGTCTGCTTGGCATAATCTCTGTCTAGGAATGTGCACAAACTACCAGACATTTATGGATATCTATTAACGTTAATGACAAAGCATTAGTTAATACTGTTATCTACTGAAGCTCAGGGCCTATATTCTGCTGCATATTAGCTGTTGATGTAAACAGGAGGCAATAATACCAACCTCCCGCCAAAATGCCATCTCTTCCCCACTGCTTGTCACAGCTAGCAGAGCTCTTGCCTGTCCATTTGAGGAAGGAAAACCAGTTTCATGCTGGTTAGCCACAGAACCAAGGCAAAGATAATTATCTTTTGAGGTATGCCAAAACAAGTTTACTGTTGAGATTCATTGGGAATCTGGTTGTTATAGATAAATATTTTGTTGTTGTTGACTTGTTTTAAATGTTTTAAAGAAAATGCTAAGAGCCACTTAATGCAGATGTTTACAAGAGTAAGAGTTTTCACTTAGGTGGAGAACTGGTTGTATTTTTCTTTCAAGAGCTCTCTCTCTCTCTCTCTCTCTCTATCTGTGCATGTATTTTTTTCATGGAATCAGTACCTGATGTGATGGAAGCTGGAATGAATTTATTCAATTTATTCTATTCCTTGCAGTTACACTGCTGTTAAAAGCAATTCCTTAAGATCTATGCTGATCTTTTTAATTTCCAGTTAAATGTGTCAGAAACTTCGTTTTTGAATTGTGTTCCATTTCTTGGCTATACTTGGGCCTAGAATTACGAAGATGGATCAGTAAAGGGAAGTAACCCCTTTCTGAAGAGTAAACCATTTGAAGCATATGAGTTGCTTCCCTTTGCTGTATTCTTGCTGGCTATGTTGATGCCAGGCATTTATTATCTTTTTTTTGAAGATCATGCGAGTCTTGGTGCTATGATTTAGTGACACACATGTTACCCTTTTCAGAGGATGCCTGTTCCACCACACTAGAGAAGTTGCCAGGTCAGATGAATGGGTGTGTGTCTCAACACCCTGTCCTAAGGTAGACAATGCTTTTCCCATGTTTGATATTCTGTTGTAACTTTTTTGTTTTGTTTTGACATTTTTCGACACGCCTCTGTGCAATTCATTGTACCTTTGGTACCATGGATTTTCTTTGTAAAGCTGGTGGTCACAATGGTTATTGTTACTTCAAACCAATGTGTATGCAATCGATGGTATTGAATGATGATGATATGTTTTTCTTGTCAGAGCCATTGACTGAATGATGTTGTGTATTACTATGAATGAATGTAAATTTTTTTTTTTGGTATTATGATAGACTAACTGAATCTGCTGAGTAATAATCTAGTCCACGTCCTGTTGATATAATTGCTGTTTTCCTGCTCTGTTGACTTAACAGACACAAGGATCAGTGCTGCCAGCATGCAGTACAACCTTTACTGTAACAGAACAGATGCCAGTATGTTCACAGTATTTTAATGTTATTTTATTTCGCTTTTCTTCCATTGTTGTACTGAGTAATAATCTAATCCACGTCCTGTTGATATAATTGCTGTTTTCTTGCTCTGTTGTCTTAATAGACACAAGGGGCAGTGCTGCTAGCATGCAGTACAACCTTTACTGTAACAGAACAGATGCCGGTATGTTCACAGTATTTTCATTTTGTTATTTTATTTTGCTTTTCTTCTATTGTTATGCTGAGTTGATTTTTTTGCAGTTCACCCATGGTTGTGTGCTCTAAAGATTTTTATGTCCATTTCTTTTCATCAGGCTACCAATACAGTCTTGTGGATGTTTGCACCATAACATAGTCTGAGACTTTTAGAGTGGTCTGTGTCACAATTTTCTTCTTGATGTGCTTCTTTGCTGAGGAATTTCTGTGTATTGAACATAAATTAATCCATTACTTCTTTTCAGGTGCTGTACTGTTATTATGCAAATCATGTACTCATAGTTATAAATGTGCGTTTCCTTTCATCTTGTTTTTGGAAATTTCTCATTTTGTTGCCAAGTTTCTGGATGATTTTCCTGGTAAATTTTGCAGGTTGTTTGGTTTTGATTGACTGAACTGAAATGAACAAAAAGTCTAACGTCAACACGGTCTTGGGTGATGGATGGATGACTCCCCCCCCCCCCCCCCCCCCCCCCTCTGCCCTTGACTGCTTACACCCAATTATCATGCCCCGAATGAATGCTGTGCCTGAATGAATGTCATGCCTTCAACAAAGGAAGAGTGTTTCCCAGGGGAAACCTGAGCCCCATCACCATACCCAGCACACAGATCTGGCTGTAAACATTCCATATAAAGGACCACTGCTAAAGACAGTACATTTCAACAGGATTGTGGTCAGTTAGGTGACCAAAACATCACTTCATCTTCAGTGATGACAAAACCCATTAGTGTAGATTATAGACTGCTAAAGACAGTACATTTTAACAGGACTGTGGACAGTTAAGTGCCAAGATATCACTTCATCTACAGTGATGACAAAAGCCGTTAGTACAGACTATAAAAATCTGACTGAACCCGATTCACCTCTAGGTGGCTATGACTGAGGTGACCCAGCTGTGATGAGTCAGCATCCTATTGCTGACCTTTCATGGAGCAGACCAGTGACCACAACATCAGACAGGTGACCACCATGGGTCATACATCACCTTCCGACAGATGACCCATAACAGCCTGTTGCCAACATCAGCAACATACACCCCAAGACACAAGCATATCGACAGACCCTCCCTGTCGGAATTTTCCTTAAAAAAATTGGACTTTTTTTTTTGCTTAAGCTTGCATGGTTCAGGGGAAAGAGGAGGGGGGGGGGGGGGGGGGGGCAAAGAAAAAAAGCAAGGCACACTCACTCCCACAGCCAGGTCATGGTTAAGGGAGGTAATTATGGAGGAATAAAGATACAGCCAGGCATGCTCATCTCTCAAATCTAGTCATGGTTAAGGCCGGTAATAATGGAGGAATATTGACAAAGCCAGACTCTTACCTCTACTGACCAGACCATATTTAAGGAGGTAATGATGAAGGAATAAAGACACAACCAGACACACCCACCTCTACAAAATCAACTTATGGTTAAGTGAGGTAATTGTGAAAGAATTTTAAAAAGCTCAGCCACCCACACACACACACACACATCTACAGACTAGGTCATGGTTAAAAAAAATAATCATATGGTAGGAGTAAAGACAACCCAGACACACTGACCTCTACAGACCAGGTCATGGTTAAGGGAGGTAATTATATATGATCCTAGACTTAGCCACCAACCTTTAAAACCAAGCCATGGTTAAGGGAGGTAATTATGAAAGAATTGTGACCACCTAGACACCTCTTTAAAGACCAGATCATGGTTAAGAGGGGGGTAGTTATGAAGGAATAAAGACACAGGCAGATACACTGGCCTCTATAGACCAAGATATGGCTAAGGGAGTTAATTAAAAAATAAAGGCCACACGCTTTTTGGGGCAAGTAAGTGCATAAGAATAAAGACAGCCCAGCACACTGACCTGTACAGACCAGGGCATGGCTAAGGGGAGGTAATAATGAAGGAACAAAGACAGCGCAACACACTCACCTCTACTGACCAAGAAATGGTTTAGGGACGTGATGAAGGCGCCAGGAGCTTCACACAGATGTACGGTGTTCAACCTGGTCTGCGACTGGAACGGCTCCAGTGGTGGCAACACGTCATGTGATCCTAAGACCTCGTGGAACTTGCACCAAGCCTGGGTACACAGCTCTGCCCCATACTGGGTCTTCACCTCACCAACGATCTTGCCTGCACAACACACACACACTACCCTCACTCACACAAAAATGCATCAATGGACAGGTAATTAACAACATTCCGTGTAGTAGAAACACTACCACAGCGCTGAGATTTAGCCAGTCTGACACGGAGCCAACCAGGCACTTAAAATGAGATGCTGGAGTAGCAAGACATGTTTTCAGATAGCCTGAGCTGTTGCTCAGAAAACAGCACAAGTTCAGCGGCAAGACAAGACAAGATAAGTTAATGTTGCTTATAGCCCAGCCGACCGCAAAGGGCCACATAAGGGCTGTCACCATGTTAAAATCAACTCACCAGGCAATTAAAAAAAAAAAAAAAAAAAAAACAATCTTTCACACATCTCTTAAATGATATCCTCTAGAAACGCACCAGAAACTTCGTTAAAAATCTTTCTTCCGTAAAATCTTAAATCAGATGAAAAATCTTAACTCTCTCAAAAACCCAAAGATCACGTCAGATAGGACATCTCTGAACAGGATTTTCATGGACTCTGCTGTAAAATGTTTGTGTCTCACATCGTGCAAGTCCCGAACACTCCAAAAGAACATGTTTCACTGTGAGTGGCACATGACATGGAATGCACCATGTAGCTTCTTCACTCTTTAAAAGGTAGGAATGGGTAAAATACGAATGGCCGGTGTGCAGCCGGCACAGAACTGTCTCCTCCCTATGACCACCAGACGTAGATGAGCAGCAAAAATCATTTGGCACAAAGTGAAAACTGACGCACGTCTCATGCAACTCCTCAGACAGAAACAACGTTCGGTGATGAAAAACAGGTTCCTGAAGCTAAACAGTGCTATCTTATGTGAAGCATTCACTCAGCACTTGTGTATGTGCTGTGTTGCATGTGCCAGGATGTGTACAACATACAAAATATCTATCACTTAGGGAAATTTTCAGGTTGCCACCTAGGCGACTACTAAACTCACCTGAAGCAATGTTAAGGTCTTTTTAGTAAGGTGGAAAAAATCAAATCTCAGCACCGTTACCACTGTAGTCATCATTTTATAAAGCCTGACCACAATAATGCAAGTTAAAAACAATTCTGTAGTCTTTAAAAGATATAACAAACATGCACATGAAATTCTGATGTCATGGTGATATAAACATACAAACACACAGAGACATACATACATATTAACATCACATGCACAAACATGCACTTGCATGTACATGTGCGCGCATGCACTTGCACACACACACACACACACACACACACACACACTGACTCTGACTGAAACCAGATATTGTCTGATAACCCCTTATGTGCTGACATCACACACACACACACACACACACACACACACACACACACACACACATACACACACACACACACACATACACACACACTCACCACTGATAAGCGATAAGATAATGTTGCTTATAGCCCAGCCGACCGCAAAGGGCCATATCAGGGCTGTCACCACGTTAAAATCAACTCACAAGTCACTCACCCACTGAAACCAGATATTTGTCTAAAAATCCCTTATACGCTGACATATTACACGCATGCACGCATGCACTCACGCACGCACCCACACACACCCACATGCACACACACACCAGATACCCTCCCAGAAGGCCTCACTGACCTGCCATATTGGTGAAGTTGGTATGCTGATGCCAGCTGATCATCTCTTTGTCACTCAATTGATCTTTCAAAGTGTTCAGCTTGTCCTTCTCCGCAATCAGTTTTCTCACACCGCCATGGCGACGGCAAACTAACCACCTTCTTAGGCACCAGGTGTTGCATCGAGGCTGTCTTTCGTCGGAACTTGTTTGGGGGGTACTTCCTCCCGTTTAAGTAACGAGGTGATTTCAGCTGAGGACTCGGGCATGTGGAATGGCATGACCAAAGTGCTGCCGGGTGTGGCTCTGACGATGACACAGGCCCTTCTCCCACATTCTCAGGACAGCTTCTTTGTGACAGGGGGTCAGCTTTCTGAGGATTCTCTTGACCGTTCTTATGTACAATATTTTCACTGGACGTTTTCAGGTTAACAGTGACCTCGTCATGCACAGTATAGCTGACAAAGTCGTCTGGTGGTCCTTCACAGTATGTTCACAGTTTACACCGATTTGCATCAGAGAACCAATCACAGATGTTGATGCAAATGACCAAGCCTTGTTGCGGGGGTAAACAAATTTCTTGTTAAACAGACACTGTACAGTTTCCTCAGCACTTCTATCTGTGACACTGTCCAACTCAGGGGAGGTAAGCAGCTCATCCTCCATGCTCAGTTTGGTCTTCTTTCTTTCCATCCTGACGAATCTGCCAAATGCATACAATATTAACGATATAGCACAACTGTTTTTGGGAAAAGCAGTGGGAGGCAAAAGACATGGGGAGGGGGGGTAGGAGAAAGTAAAAGCACGTATGCAAAAATGAAACACATTTACACTGCAGAAAAATAGTTTGAAGCAGGCCTGAGATAAGATAAGATATTAGAGCCCAGCCGACCGCAAAGGGCCACGTCAGGGCTGTCACCATGTTAAAATCAACTCACCAGTCATTTTTTAAAAAAAAAAAAAAAAAATCTTTTACACATCTCTTTAAATGAAATCTTCTAGAAACGCACCAGAAACTTTCGTTAAAAATCTTTTCTTCTGTAAAATCTTAAATCAGATGAAAAATGTTAATCTCTCTCAAAAACCCAAAGATCACGTCAGGTGGGACATCTCTGAACAGGATTTTCATGGACTCTGCTGTAAAATGTTTGTGTCTCACATCGTGCAAGTCCCAACACTCCAAAAGAATATATGCTTCATTGTGAGTGGCACATGACATGGAATGCACCACGAGCTTCTTCACTCTTTAAAAGGTAGGAATGAGTAAAATACGAATGGCCGGTGTGCAGCCGGCACAGAACTGTTTCTTCTTTACGACCACCAGACGCAGATGAGAGGAACTCCTTTTCCAATCCTCCTGCCAGAGATCTCTGACATAATCATTAATTTTGGGTTTCAAATCTGAGCAGGGGATAGGTGTGTTTGACAGTTTTCTCTCTTGTGGCATTCTTGGCCAAACGATCAACCATTTCGTTCCCTCCGATGCCAACATGACCAGGAACCCAAGCCAGAATAATGTTGTAACCCTCCCGCTTTCAACTTGGTAAAAAGTTTTTTTAAAAAAGTGTAAAAGTTCGGGGTGCTGAAGGTTGTGGCCAGTTATGGCCTCCAAAGCTGACAGTGAATCCGACAAAACCAGAAAGTCCCTCTTGGTAGATTGTGAGATTATCCTTAATGCCAGAACCAGAGCTGTAAGTTCAGCAGAGTAAGCAGAAGCATCTGAAGGAATATGTTCTAACAGTATTTGAGAAGGAGCACCAGGGCAATAGGCTGCACAGGCCACTCCATCTTCAGACTTGGAACCGTCAGAGAAAATTTTCTGACAGGATGGGAGTTTTGAACAGAGCTCAGCATACAATGCCTTGTATGCCAGAGCGCTGGTAGACTCTTTGCGAAAAGCTGCAAGATCAAAACGAATCTCTGGTGTGAAAAAGGTCCACGGAGGCTCATCTGGAAACTTGGAAAAATCAGACACAACTCCTAGGTCGAGACCTGCATTCCACGCGTGAGGCTGCATACGGAGGCCAAACGGCGGAATACAGTTAGGGTTGTTTTTCGAATTTGCTTTGGAACTGAGGGTCAAAGACACAGTCATAGGCAGGGTCTTCTGGTTCCAA
>JADBJO010009395.1:0-7500 GCA_016801955.1 Conus betulinus
GACAGACAACACTTAAAGACAGGTGTAGAAGTGAAAGTTGGGCATGTCGTTTCTGGGAGGATCTTTCGTGTAGATTATACCATTGTTTGTTTTTACCTGTATATTTATTGTTTACTTTATGCTTTATCTTGATTTTCTGTTATGTGTGTATGTATGTGCGTGCGTGAGCACGTTGGGAACCCCCGTGTGTGTTGTGTGTGTGTGTGTGGTTTGTGTGTGTGTGGTGTGTGCGTGTGTGTGTGTGTTGTGTGTGTGTGGTGTGTGTGTGTGTGTGTGTGCGTGCGTGAGTGTGTGTGCATGTGTGGTGAGTGTGTGTTAGTTCTTTAGTTTAACGTCTGTTCACCCGCAGCGATATTAGAACGTGGAGGGGGGGGGGGGGGGCGCGGGGTGGTGGTGGTGGAGAGTACAAAAGTGGGAGGGGACAGGGGTGGGAGATAGAGGAGAGGCGGAGAAAGGAGGGAAGAGATGGATCAATGGAGAAGGGAGAGGATGGATATGTAAAGTAGTGATGTGATTGATTGTGTATGTGAAATGCTTCAATTGTTTTGTATGAGTGTGTGTGCGCGCGCGCGCGCGCGCGTTGTGTGTGTGTGTGTGTGTGTGTGTGTGTGTGTGTGTGTGCGTGTGGTGCGTGTGTCTGTTTGTCTGTGTGTGTGTATGCATGTATGTATGTATGTATGTATGTATGTGTGTGTGTGTGCGCGCGCGCCCGTGTGTGTGGTGTGTGTGTGTGTGTGTGTGTGTGTGTGTGTGTGTGTGTGGTGGTGACAGCCTTGGGTCTGGGGCTGATGTACACAGCCTCCATCGTGGTCTCAATTTTCTTCTTTGAGAGGAAACGTACAGTGATGATGGGTGTGGCTCTGTCTGCTGGCGGTGAGCTCAGCTGTGTGTGACCCCCTCACCAACCCACTGGTACAATCCGTGTCACCCTGAATTATTCATCTTGTGCAGCCAATGTGGCACCCACGATTTACGATTTACGACGATTGACCGATTCATAATTAAAGGCGTTGTGTCAGTGAGCGAATCACGTATAATGGCTTTCTGACAGTGACTAATTCACACGTAATCACGCCTTCATCAGACTGACCGGTTCCCATGGAAAGCCCTTTACACAATGAGCGATTCACACGTGAAACCCTTTACACATTGAGCGATTCGCACGTGAAATCTTTTTCACATTGAGTGATTCACACGTGAAACCTTTTTCACAGTCAGCGATTCACACGTGAAGCCTTTTTCACAGTGAGCGATTCACACGTGTAGCCCTTTTTACAGTAAGCGATTCACACGTGAAACCTTTATTACATTTAGAGCGATTCACATAGTTACGATGATAATAAAATAAATATTGAACACAAAAATGCTGTTTTTGATGTTGCTTTGATGTTGCTTGTGTCTGCGGGCGATTTGTGTCGGCCCATCACTGGGTATTAGATATCTAATATTAACGGGGATTTACACAACAACAACAACAACAACAACAACAACAACATCAAAAGGGGCGCCGGGGCGGGGGAGACAAATGGTTTTGATGGTAAGGTAATAAGTATTCAAACTTAAGCAATATTTTATATGTTCCACGTACGACTAATGACGCAGCAGTTACAGGCGAGACTTAGATTGCTAAGTACCATGAAGACCCCAAACGAAACATTTTGCATCAGTATAAATTGTATGCGCACTTGCAATGTCTGTGGAGAGCAGGGAAATTGGTCATTTTTACAGGTGTTTTTTCATATGATGCCCCCGTCTGTGGAGGCAAAAGCGTAAAATAAAACACTTCATTGACCTCATACGATTCACACATACAATTGCTGCCACAGCATTACTGTTGTTTACGGGTGGAAGTTATGGCCGACGGGGCCATTCAGGGGTGGAAATGAACACGAAAGAGAAAGTTATTGTGTTAGCAATCAAACAAGCAAATAGACAAACGCAAACCACCTGTTGCGAATGAACAGAAACGCTGATTTATATTTTCAAATCATAGTATTTTTACAGCCCAGACGATCATGGAGGCCACAACAAAGTTGAAATTCCCGTTACAAGAAAAAAAAAATCCGAAGCAAAACAACGTGAAGGGACGAGAAATACACAAAGTAAAAAAAAAAAAAATAGGAACAGGAGATGAAAAAGAAAAGGCCAAGAAAGATGGAATGAGTAGGTTCGGTGTTATTTTCGCACGCACCCTTCTGCGTACCCACTACCTCCCTCCCTGATTCCTCTTCCTTCCGCACATCCCCCTCCCTCTCCCCCCCCCCTTCCCCCCCCCCCCCCCCCCCCCCCCTTGGCCCCTTTTTGCCCCACGCGCTTCAAACTCCAACCTCTGTCCCCTGTCCGCTACCCCCCCCCCCCCCCCCTTTTTTTTTTATTCCACATTATTAATCCTTTGATCAAGGTGTTCAAAAGAAACAAACAAAAAAAAAAGCGTAGAAATTTTGTATGTGATTTTCAGTTTTTCTTTTCTTTCGAATCATTCAATGAACTATCAATTTTAAAGGAAAGTTAGGTGTGTTCACTGATATCATGATTGCATGTTTAGTGTCGCTAAGGAATATGGCTCCGTATGCACGCACGCACGCACGCACGCACGCACGCACACACACACACACACACACACACACACACACACACACACACACACACACACACACACACACCAGTTATTGTTCAGATCACCGGGTTTTCTCTTTTCATTGCATTAGTCACTTCAGGTCGTTCATAGCCTACTCTACCTCATAATGAAGACACTGTAGTCGTTTTATTCTGATTCCCTGTCGTGCGACTCCCGCTGCAATGGGAAGGTGAGGCTAGAGGTCTTGGGGGGGCCGGTGGTTTGGGTCGAGACCCAGACTGCGATGGGAACCTGCAGCCTCTTCTCCCTTGCCCTGTCTGCGCGCGGTGACGCTGTGTTTGCACGTGCTGCAGGTATTGGCATCACCTTCACGCCCCTGCTGTCCCGCTTCCTGATCGACCAGTTCAGCTGGCAGGAGACCATGATGATTCTGGCCGTCATGGCTGCCCACGTCTGTGTCTTCGGCGCCGTCATGTTCCCCGTGCATGAAGCGCCCTCCCCATGCCTCCCCGCCTCCACGAGAGCCAGCCACAGGGTCTGGGTCACGACAGTGATGTCAGGTCAACCCGGGTGGACATCCTTGTAGAGGACACGGGTGTGCTTTCCACGACGAAGAACCTGGACGGTGAGTTGCAGCCTGCTGTTGATGCACCGGCAGAACGAGCTCCGCTGTTGGGAAGACCCAAATCGCCGAAAAACCCCAGTCCCAAAGTTCACGACGACAAACACGTGACGGGGTTTTTTCGCGAGAGTCGGAATCGGCGTTGCAGGCTCCCGGGCTCATTCTTGGGTCCGGACAGTCTCTGAATGCAGTGCCGCACCAGATGAACGGAAGTGGCTGCAGCTGGTCTCACACTCACCGCCGCCTGAGCCGCAGCGCCTATCACCTGGACCGGGTCCATGGAGCGGCTCACGAGGCGGATCACCCCGCGCCAGCTCGAAGCCTCCTGACTCTCGGGAGCCGGCAGCTGCTTCGGGGAAGCCATCTGGACGTCCTGGCCATCTCCATCTCGTCCAGCGTGCACAGTCTGAAGGGTGGGGGTCCACTGACCTCTGTGGACGTGTCTGACTCTTCACCGGACCTCGGCCACCCAGCAGAATCTGAGCAGGGTGGTGGTGGTGATGGTGGTGGTGGCGGTGGTGGTGGCAGTGATTGGATGGTGCTGAAGAACGTGTCCTTCCTGGTGCTTTGTCTGAACATGTTTCTGGGGAGCATGGCCATCGGCATCTTCAACATCCACTGCCTGTCTTCTCCCAGCAGGTGAGTGGTGAGGAGGTGATGGTGGTTCGGGAGGGTGAGGAGGGAAGGTGTAATGAAGAGCATGGTAACGGAAGTTGTAAATTTAGAGGGTAGAAACAGAAGGCGGAATGGAGAAGGTGGTAACGGAAGTTGTATATGAAGAGGGTGATAACGGAAGCTGTAAATGAAGAGGGTATCAGCGGATGACGGCCTGGAGAGAGGATGCGAAGGAGGGTGGAATGAAAGAGTGGTAACTGAAGATGGAAATGATGAGTGGACTGAAGAGAGTGGTAACTGAAGATGGAATGATGGAAATGATGGGTAAGTGGAGATGGAATGAGAGTGGTGAAGAGAGTGGTAACTGAAGATGGAAATGATGAGTGGAATGAAGAGAGTGGTAATTGAAGATGGAAATGATGAGTGGAATGAAGAGAGTGGTAACTGAAGATGGAAATGAAGATGGAGTGGAATGGAATTGAGAGTGGTGGTGGAACTGAAGGATGGAAATGATGAGTGGGAATGGAGAATGGTAACTGAGATGGGAATGGAATGAGTGGAATGAAGAGAGTGGTAATGGAGATGGAAGGAGGAAATGATGGGGTGGAATGAAGAGAGGGGAATGGAAGATGTAATGGAAGATGATGACAGAGGAATGAATGGAGTGGTGAATGGAAGATGGTGATGATGGTAATTGAGTGGAATAGACGATGGTGATGAGATGGTGGAATGAAGAGAGTGGTAATGGAAGATGGAATGGGAGGATGAATAGAGTGGTAATGAAGATGGTGATGTGGTGGAATGAAGGAGTGGTAATGAAGATGAAATGATGGGTGGATGAAGAGAGTGGTAATTGAAGATGGAAATGATGGTAAATGAAGAGTGGTAATGGAATGGTGGAAATGATGAGTGGAATGAAGAGAGAGGTAAAGATGAAGGACTGAAGACGGAATGAAGATGGAGAGTGGATGAAGGATGGAATGATGCAGGAGTGGTACTGGAAGATGGAAATGATGGGAGAATGAATAGAGTGGTAATGGATGGAAATGATGAGTGATGAACGTAACTGAAGATGGAATGAAGGGAGTGGTCATGGAAGATGGAAACGATGGGTGGAATGAAGAGAGTGGTAATGGAATGAAATGGTGCTGATAGGAGGAATGAAAGAGTGGTAATGGAAGATTGTGGATGATGAGCAATGAATAAAGTGGTGAATGATGGTGATATCGGGAGGAACTGAATATAGTGGATCATGGAAGATGATGGTTAATGAATTGATGAGGGTGGAATGGAAGATGGTGATGATGGGAGGAATGAATAGAGTGGTAATGGAAGATGCTGATGATGGGTGGAATGAATAGAGTGGTAATGGAAGATGGTGGTGACGAATGGGAGTGGTGAAGGAAGATGGTGATGGAATGAATGGAGTGGTAATGAAGATGCTGAGATGGGTGGAATGAATAGATGGTAATGGAAGATGGTGACGATGGGAGGATGATATAGTGGTAATGGAAGATGGTGATGATGTGTGGAATGAATGGAGTGGTAATGGAAGATGGTGATGATGGGTGGAATGAATAGAGTGGTAATGGAAGATGGTGATGATGTGTGGAATGAATGGAGTGGTAATGGAAGAGAAAATGGTAATGGAAGAATAGAGTGTTAATGGAAGTGGAATGAATAGAGTGGTAATGGAAGATGGTGACGATGGGTGGAATGAATAGAGTGCTAATGGAAGATGGAAATAATGAGTGCAATGAATAGAGCGGTAATGAAAGATGGAAATGATGGGTGGAATGAATAGAGTGGTAATGGAAGATGGAAATGATGGGTGGAATGAATAGAGTGGTAATGGAAGATGGTGATGATGGGAGGAATGAATAGATTGGTGAAGGACGCCTGACGGAGGGAGGGATGAGGGAGGATGCTATGAATAAGGAGGGTAAACAGAAGATCCTGAAAGAGGGGAGGGATGGCAGAATGTAGAGCGTGATGATGGAGATCATGTTTCGTTTCTCACCTCGGAGGAGGAAGCCTTGTAACTTATTTTTTACGGCTTCATACATGCAAACATGTTTTGCAACTTGAGATTGTATGGATACTGTCAACTCTGAACAGAGCAAGCGAAGTTTGAACCGTAATCTGTGTTTTTTAAAGCAGGGGAATGTTCGTCTTGCTCGGCTTTTCACATTTAAATAACTGAGTAGGAAAAGTCATGCATCTTTGTGTGCTTTTGTGCAGGGAAACAACATAATTAGGGCAGTCTGTTACATTTCAGTCAACGTAAAGCTGGCCTATGTTCATTAACCGTGAAGTTCCCACAATATTCTGCTTTCAGTATCTCTGGGTGAGAATTTAAAACGTATGGAAAAAAACACGACGGTGATTAATAGTACTCTTGACGAACCGTGTCGTTCAAACTCTTTGTGGAGATTGAAGAAGGTCTGTCTTGGTTTTTTTTTTCAAGGGAAATCAGACTAGGTCTGTCTTGTTGCCCTCTGAATGTAATTCCCATATATAACCAGAACTTTGTCTACACATTTTTTTTTCCTGTCCCATCTTCTGTGCCACCTCAGTGGCATTTCACCCACGCCGCTCATTCCGACCCATCCCCTCTCCCACGTTCACGGCCGCAGCGCCCGGCACCGGCGATCTACAGGGAGCAGTCAGTGTCAAGTCGTCAAGAGGCAACTCACAGGAGGAGACACTGCACTGCTGCCGAGGCAGTTCGGTGGTGGTCAGTGGCGGCCTGTTCTGATCCAGCATACGCAGGACACCACCTACTAAGCCCTTACTGACGACAACAATCGCTTAGTCGCGTGGCTGGGCGTGAGTGAGCTCAACCTTTGGAGGGGCGCCGTCCCACGCCCGTCCAGCGACAGCGCCCCTCCTCCCCCCCCCCCCCCCCCCCACTTCCTCCTCCCCCCTGAATTTGCCAATACCGATGACCGCGACAGAATCGAACCAAGGCCACAGACGTGGGAGAGGATATCAAAACTGAGGTCACCATCAGAGCAGGTCATTTGTCTCCACAGTAGTTTTCCGACATGGCCAACCCAAGCGCACCTCTCTGAGACATCTTGTAAATGCAGCATGGTGTAATTCTGGTACATATGTGCAGAGCTGTCAACCATCCCGTTTTCGGCGGAATTTGTTGTGCTCAAACGCACGTCATTCCGCTATTTCCCAGACGTAAACAAAAATTCTGTTTGCGATAAAAGAAAAAGTTCGTTTGTTTGCAGGGTTTTTGAACATCTGCCATTCGCATAGCCAAAGAGCTGGTTGGAAACTTACTTCCGGTTCATCTTCTTCCGCTGCCATCATATCGAAACGACCTACTGGACCGTTTAACCATGATGCAGAAAAGAAGACAAAGACTTAGAACAGAAGTGCAGACTCAGGTTGCTTTCTGCTGTCATGATGGGAGTGCTGCTGATCTCAGTCAGCTATTCAGCCCGTGAAAGTGTTCAGCCTTGTCAGGAAGAACCTTACAGATTTATGTCCCTCCTCGGGTCAAGACACTACAGAGGCACTGATAATCCTGCGAGTGCAGAAATGAGCCGAGTCATGAAGCTTGAAGCTTAGTGACGGGGTGTGCTTAACAATGTAAAAGAGCAAGTCTATGGTCTGAAACTGATTCAATGAAAGCACCTGACAAAAGGATGGAAAATAAATTGTCTGGAAT
>JADBJO010009395.1:12500-21317 GCA_016801955.1 Conus betulinus
GTAGGTCAGACATCCGCTGAGTCGTAGCCACGAGACCCTTTTCTTCAATTATCTCATCTTTGTAGTTAATTCATTTATCCATCAGCTTCAAATCATGCCTAGTGTGGTCTCAAAACTTAGCGGATGTGGTGTAGCGTATATGGACTAGTCTGCACGCAGTGATGCCTCCTTGATGAAACTGAAACTGAAACCTATGGGCTGCTGTTGTTTGTCCATCATAGGCGAAGATGACCAGGACTTCTGCTATCACTGGTTGGTGGTGTATGTACGAAGGTGGCTGATCAGGCCGATCCTGGCATTGAATAATCCACTGCAGTGAGGACAGGGCAGACTTGGAGGTGCGCCAGGCTGAAAGGTGTTTGCCCTGGGTTTTTTTTTTCTTAAGAGCTGACGTTTTAGCCCCTGTGCCCCCCACTTGCCAAGACAGGTGTGCCCGCCCATTATGGGCCATAGTGGACGCAAAGGTCCGCAACTCATCGAGAGCTAATGCATATGTCGATAGGAAGAACATAGTGGCGTACTTGCTCGAGTTCCTTGCCACACACACCACACACACACACACACACACACACACACACACACACACACACACACACACACTACCTGTGTTTGTTGTGTTCCCCCAGATAGCGCTGCCATTCACCCAGAACCTGGCCGGCGTGGCGGCCCTGACATTCCTGATGGGGCATACTACAGCAGCATCTATTCCCTGGTCAGCGCACTGACCATCGACATCGTGGGCCTCAACTCTCTGGCCTTCGCCTTCGGCTTGGTGATGGTGTCGGCCGGCCTGGGCTACCTGGTGGCGCCCCACTGGCAGGTGAGTGGGTGGGCTGTGTTCTGTGGCGGTGCTGTTGGTGTTGTTGCAGCTGATGCGGATTTCAGCCGAGCTGGTTAAGTTTGTCATTTTTTCTTGCCATTGACAGTTCTTCTATTCTTCTTTACGTATTTCCGTTGTATCAAAAGACTTACGTTTAACGGTCTCCTGTTTTCTTCAGCGTCTAGATGGTGTGTGATAGAGAGTTGAAATGCTTCAGGACTTTAGACGCTCCATAGCTTTCAGAAGACAGTTTCTTTGCAGTATATTTTAACCTCGAGGGGGAAAAAAGTGAATCAGACCTCAAAGATTGAACCACCAAACTGGACGAAGCAATCAGAATACACGGAATGGAAGTCTGCAGAGACAAAAAAGTAATATCAGTCATTTGTTCCAGACAACATGCAACCGTAACGGTAATATGACATTGAATGGAGAGACCGAGATAGCTTCAAGTATCTACAGTGCACTGTGAGGAAAGAGGCAGATCAGCCGTGGAGATTAACAAGATAGGAGTACCCGCCCAGTATGTCGTCACCATGTTGACGTCACAATTCTGACTCCTCGGTGCTGAGGTTTCACCCACCAGACCCTCCAGCCAACCAGACGCTCCTATTCCGGGAAGACGAACAAAGCCCAGTGTTGTCTTGCACATTACTCAGGGGTCTCACAGAGGCTTTTGTTGTCTATTCATGGAAGATTCATCCTGTCGACTCTTGAAGATTTTGACCTCTCTGTTCTTTGATGTTTCGCTTATTGTTGGAAGCAGTATGCTCCAACGTATTTGATGTTTTGTTCTGTATGTAGAGGCTGTAGTCGCTTTTCTTTATATATTTTGGCCTCTCTGTGGTCGAGGCTTCAGCCTGTCAGTGGTTAAAGGCTTTTGTAGTTCTGATGCTCCAGGATGTAGCAGTCTCCCAGACTCTTCTGATTCCTTCCATTCTTTGTAGATCAGATCCTTAGACTCTCAATGAAATTTTTCTGCCCCTCATCTTTTTTTTTTCGTATTGACATATCGGCTGCATGTAATACCCTGTCTGACTATTTAATTATCTGCCTGACCTTCTCTTTCCATGCTCATTCCTCGAACTCTTCTTTCTCACTCCCAATCCTCATTCCATGTCATGTACCACTCACAGCGTAACATATTCTTTTAGAGTGTTGGGACTTGCATGATGTCAGACAAACATTTTACGGCAGATTCCAACAAAACCTTGTTCTGAGATGTTCCACCTGATGTGATCTTTGAATTCTTGGAAGAGGTCAACATTTTTCATCGGATCTGAGATTTTATAGTGGAAAGATTTTTAACCAAAATTTCGGGGGTGTGTTTTTAGAAGATGTATTTCAAAGAGTTATATGAATGAATGACTGGTGAGTTGACTTCAACGCGGTGACAGCCCTGATATGGCCCTTTGCGGTCGGCTGGGCTATAAGCAGTATCACCTTACCTTTTTTTTCCTCCGTTTCTTTCTTTTCAGTCTCTGTCTCTGCTTATTCTTGTATTTCTCTCACTGTTTTCATCCCCACACTGTGTGTATGACCATCTCTCTCTCTCTCTCTCTCTCTCTCTCTCTCTCTCTTCTCTCTCTCTCTCTCTCTCTCTCTCTCTCTGCACAGAACTACATTAATTTTGTTAATGTTATAGACAGCCAACCTTGTTTGAAGTAAATCTGCTTCTATCATCCACTTCTGCTAAAGTTGTCAGACAATTTTCATTGTTTCTGTACAAAGTCTTTAAATTTAAAGAAACTGTCTCTTCCTGAACACGTGACAAACGATGTCATTTTTTTTTCTTATCTCTTATTGTATCATATTTGTTAATAATTATTGTGCTTTGCATGTTAGGGGCCATGGCCTATTATGAAAAAATATCTGAATCTCTCTCTCCTTCGTCTCTCTCTCTCTCTCTCTCTCTCTCTCTCTCTCTCTCTTCTCTCTCTCTCGGATGAATTAACTTGACCCAAACCCCTTCTCTCTCTCTCGTGAGGGCTCTCTGACCCTCTCTCTCTAAATCTATCTTGAGTCTCTCTCTCTCTCTCTCTCTCTCTCTCTCTCGGGCCTCTTCTCTCTCATCTCTCTCTCTCTCTCCGGCAGGCTGGATCTCGAGGACGGGAGCCGACCCAACAGTATTCTTTGAGTCTTCCCTACGTCTCTGCTCTCCTAATCTCTCCTTCTCCTCCTTGTCACCCTTCCTTTCTCCTAATCTGAACTCTGTTGTGGCAGATCGTAGACGAGACGGGGAGACTACGACAACAGTATGTACTTTGGAGGTACGTGGCTCCACTTCCCTCTGCCGCCCCCCCCCCCCCCCCCCCACCCCACCCCCCCCCCCCCCCCCCCACCCCCACCCACCCCCGTCCACACACACACACATTCTTTGCTTTGTTGATGTGTACAACCAGCTGTGTATCACCCGAAAACAAAGAGCTGGACAGCATCTGCCACACAGCTGTGTGAACAGCACAGCCCAACAGGGAGGGGAGGGGGGACTAGGGGGTCGGGCTGGAGGCTGTCCTCCTCTTTCTTCTCGTCATTTTCATTCTTTTGTTCTGTGAATTATGGGTACTCTCTTATCTCAGTTTACGCTTCAATTCGTCGGGTAGTTATTGTATAGACGGAAGCAGCTCTGAATTTGAAAAAAAAAAAAAAGATCTTTCGTATTAGAACGACACTCAGTGTTTCTTTTGATATCAAGATCAAACTTCAACTTTAAAAATCTGTTAGTTGAAAAGGGGTAGTCTTAAAAAAGATTTATTAGTGAGTCCGCCAGTTGAGAGACAAAAACACATTACAAACAAAAAAACAAAACAAACAAACAAAAAAAAAACAGAACGAGCAATCACTTATCTTCTCATCTTGTGCAGACTTTGAGAAGAAAGTGATTGCTTGTTCTCCGTTTTCATTGTCCTGAATGTTGTTTACCTTTGCCTGAAGAAGACGTAGGAGGTCGAAACGCGTCGTGTTTTGTCTTATAATTTTGTTGTCCCTGTTGCTTGTAGGACTTACATAATAATTCTTTTTAATATTTGTTTCAATTTCTGCCTGCCGTCACCTCACACTTTGAAATGGTCTTAAAGTATATCTGGAACTGCTGTGAGGGGTGGAACGGAATTGCTGCCGGCAGGTTGGTTCGGTTCTTGAAGGACAGTGCTTCTCTTGGCGTCACGGACACGGTCGGCTGATTTTTTTCTCTCTAACACCTGTGTGACCACCTCCCACAAAGTAGCGCTACAGACGACCAGTGATGAGGTCAGTTAGGGTAGAGTGAGTTTTCAGTGATGAGGTCAGTTAGGGTAGAGTGAGTTTTCTGTGATGAGGTCAGTTAGGGTAGAGTGAGTTTTCAGTGATGAGGTCAGTTAGGGTAGAGTGAGTTTTCAGTGATGAGGTCAGTTAGGGTAGAGTGAGTTTTTTAGTGATGAGATCAGTTAGGGTAGAGTGAGTTTTCTGTGATGAGGTCAGTTAGGGTAGAGTGAGATTTCAGTGATGAGGTCAGTTAGGGTAGAGTGAGTTTCTGCACCGTTTTTTTTTTGTAGCAAAAAAAAAAACCGTCAAAGTTTGATGATATGTTTCAATGCTTTTTTAATTTTTTTTAGCATAAATTGAGTAAGGAATTGTGATAATAATAAATGATAATTCTGCATACTCTTCATAGTATGTGAGAATTCTTCCCAATTCTTATATCCGTTTTCCAAATGGCTTCTGTGTTACCAGGACAGTTTAGAATAGTGTAAGTTTTACTTTTTTCTCTTTTGTTTTAATTTTTTGACAAATTTGAAAAATTAGTGATAATTTTATGTTTGTTTACGTACAAACACCTTATACATACCATTGGAAAGATCTCCATTTCCCCTGGAAGATCTATCCACATGTTTATGTAGATTATCTTAAAATGCAAATTGTTGTTCATTTTGTGGAAAGTGATCGTATAGGAACACATTAAGCTTAGTCTTGGGCTGGCCGCCATGAAAAGAAAACAAACGTATGCCAGATTGCTAAACACAACAGGAACGACAACAGACGACTGGTGGAGGTCAGAGTGACATGCGCTTTACGACAGTCATTTACTCATTCCCAGCGTGCATTTTCCGCCAGTGTAGAGCGCATGTCTCGCTTGCATTTGTGTTCATGCTCCAAATTCAGTTCTGCTGTCCCTTTAAATACTGGGTCTCATCCGTTTACGCCATGTTTCCGGATAGTCATTCCGTTAAACTCGTATTATTATTACCTGCCAAACACTTTCCCCCCGCTAAGAGACATACCACACTCTTGTATTTTACATCTGTCCGAAAACAACCTTCTTTCCAGGCCAGCATGTAAAAAACAACAAAACAAAACCCAATCCATTGAAGGGAAATAACTTACTTAACGTTTGTGCAGTGGGGACTGTGTAGTGTGTGTGTGTGTGTGTGTGTGTGTGTGTGTGTGTGTGTGTGATGTGTGTGTGTGTGTGATGTTGATTAAGTTTCAGGTAAAAAAATTCCCGCCGCTGTGTTAGCTAGTCACCACACCCCTCCTCCCCTCCCCCCCCCCCCCCCCCCCCCCCCACGCGGGTGATGAAAAAAAAGATTCGACAATAAATACAACACAATGCACAGCGTCTTGCTTCCATTCAGTATCATTACAAATGTTGGCATGTTGTATGAAGGAAGCTTCGCTGGACTAGCAACTGTAAAGTTTTCTTTTTTCTCCACACATACTCACAAGGGTACAAAGGGAGATAATTACGCCACCGTACCCTGCCTATCGACCTTAATGCTGTCAAGTTGTCGCCCTTTGCATCCGAACGGCCCACGTCTCGCCGTAACAAGGACATGCATTCAACATGCATAGGTCCGCAACTTTTCTCTCTCTCGTTTAATTCAATCTTTAATCTTTTGATTAAAAATAATTTGAATAGTTGATTCAACGCCTTCCTTGCACTGAACTCAGAAGCAATCTGAAGCGATCAAAGCTAAGTGCATTTTCGTTATTTAGTCCGTCTTTGTTTCACCTGAGGAAGACCTAAGAGGTCGAAACGCGTTGTGTGTTGTCTTGTGACTCGTTTGTCCACGTTTCTCTGGGCGGTTCGCTGACATTTATTTAAGATTTGTTTAGATTTCCGCCTGCAGTCGTTTCACTTTGCAACTAGATCTTGTTTACTTGTAATTCTGCTTCTGTTCATGGTTACATTGCTTACCTCTAGTTTTCTTACTTCTTTTTGCCTTGTGAACCCATAGTCCTGTCTGTGTTCCCGGCAGCGTTTGTTGACCGATAGTCTTGCTTCTGCTACTAACTTCATTGTTGACTCGAGACGTTATAGTCTTGGGTCTATTTTTAGCCTCATTGTTGACTGAAGATCTGTAGCCTTGCTTGAGTTCCTGATTTGCGCATATAGTCTTGACTCGTTCCTGATTACATTCTTGACTTGAGACCTATGGTCCCACTTGTATTCCTGGCGTCACAGCTTACTTAAAACCTGTAGTCTCGCTTCCGTTTCTGACAAAACAGTTGACTCAGGACCTGTAATCGTACTTCTCTTCGTGACAGCACAGTTCACCTATGACCTCTTGTCTTGCTTCTGCTCCTGACAACACAGTTGACATAAGATCCATAGTCTTGTTTGTGCTCCTGACAACACAGTTGACTTATGAACTGTAGTCTTGCTTCTGCTCCTGACAACACAGTTGACATAAGATCCATAGTCTTGCTTCTGCTCCTGACAACACAGATGACTTATGAACTATAGTCTTGCTTCTGCTCCTGACAACACAGTTGACAGAAGACCTATAGTTTTCTGTTGCTGATGACTCAGTTGATTTAACACCTGTAGTCTTGCATCTGTTTTGCTGACGACAATAGTTGACTAAAGACCTATATATAGTCTTTGCTTCTATCCTGACAACTTAGCTGACTTAAGACTTATACTCTTACTTCTGTAGCTGACAACACATAGTTGTCTTAAGACCTGCAATCTTACTTCTTTGCTGACAGTATGGCTGACATAAGACACAGAGTCTTACTTTCTGTAGCACAGAGTTGTCTTAAGACCAGCAATCTACTTTTTTGCTGACAGTATGGCTGACTAAGACACAGACTTTATGGCAACATAGTCTTGCTTCCATTCATAGTTGACTATGACCATTGCTTCCATTCCTGACATAGTTGACTTATGGCCCATAGTCTTGCTTCCATTCCTGACAACATAGTTGACCTATGACCTATAGTCTTGCTTCCATTCCTGACAAACATAGTTGACTTATGGCCCATAGTCCTTGCTTCCATTCCTGACAATTGTTGACTTATGGCCCATAGTCTTGCTTCCATTCCTGACAACATAGTTGACCTATGACCTATAGTCTTGCTTCCATTCCCGACAACATAGTTGACCTATGACCTATAGTCTTGCTTCCATTCCTGACAAACATATTGACCTGACTATAGTCTTTGCTTCCATTCCTGACAACATAGTTGACCTATGACGTATAGTCTTGCTTCCATCCTGACACAATGTTGACTTATGGTCCCATAGTCTTGCTTTCCATTCCTGACAACATAGTTGACCTATGACCTATAGTCTGTTGACTGCGCTGACGGCGTGATTCTGACTTGCAGGCTTGCTGATGTTCCTCTCGGCCCTCAGTTCGCTGTTTCTGACCTGCGCGCGCGCGGCCCCCAGAGCGCCCCTATCGGCTACCACCCACCAGCCCCTGACACGGAAGTTGTCATTCAGCCGGATCAGCAGCAAAATGGAATCTGTTGATTGGAACTGATGTCTTGTTTATTAGCTAGTTAGAAAACGGGTTAATGGGGACAAAATGCAATCAGCACTATACGTACGACAGCAATTATATCAAATGCCATTGGCAATATGAACAGTCCGTATATGCATAGTCTGTGACCGAATATGTGATACATTATATTCCATGACTTTAATTCGTCATTGCGATTACCAACGATCGGTTTACACACTATTATTTTCAGACTGCAAATCTGTGAAGGTCCGTTACGCTTTGATGATGTATTGTTGCAGATTTCTGTATCAGTGTATGGCATTCTCTGAACCGTGAATGATGTGGATCATGCGCTCCATCACTTTTTTTTTTTACCCCACACATGGTCAGAAAGCTGGTAAAAAGGCCTGAAAAAATCTGTGTGACCTTCTGACAAAAACGATTTTTAGAAATATCAAATCACGAACTTTTAGCGTCTATATCAGCTTTAAAACATCTTGTTTTCTTTCAAAACGAAGTGACTGAGGGCGGAAAATGAAGCAAAAATTTTGAAAGAACGGGGGGTAATTACCGCCAAGGACATAGAACAGACAACGTACATTTTAATCTTCCGCCGAATATGAGAAGATAGGGGGTTTCTCGTTCTTCGTTTTCACTGCCCTAATGTTATTTGTTTTTTGCTTGAAGAAGACCAAGAGGTCGAAATGCATTATGTTTTGCCTTGTACGTTGTTTGTCTATGTCCTTGGCGGTAATTAACCCCCTTTCTTTCTAATTTCTATTTTTGTTTTCATTTTAACAGTCTGTCAATTAAAAAAAAAAAGATATGAGACGGAATAACTCTTGTAAGAAATTGTTCGTGGAAGACCATGTTAACACGACTTAAAAACCAAAAAATTGACATTAAAGAGCTGAAGAAAGAACTCATTAGCTTTTCTTGATGCCTTAAGTCATGCCAATGAAGAGTTTATTATACATGTGCATTTCCGTTGTTTTTTCCAATGTGGCAGTTACAGTTAATTCCATGGCGTTTGCATGAACTACCGTCTCATAGTGTCATGTATACGTGGTTATACTCTCGGTATTTAGCAAATGTATTTTTACTGCATTCTATAACTCTCTACGTTACAAATATGGTTTTAACTACCTGTTACATTGTTTGTTGTTTAGACCTTGTCCGTCATGTTTGTTCCCCGTGTATGATACATCTTTGTGAATGAAAGCTGGAGAGAGAGAGAGATAGAGATCAGAGAGAGAGAGAGAGAGAGAGAGAGAGAGATAGAATTTT
>JADBJO010009395.1:21936-24436 GCA_016801955.1 Conus betulinus
AATAATGTAAAATCGCAACACAACACAGACCTCTTCGCTTGTGTTATTTGGTATATGAATGTGTGGTGTGTGGTGAGTTGGTGATATGGATATTCTGTTTTTGTGGCATGGTCATCTTGTCTTCGTTTGAATTTAGACCATACTACTTTCCTAGTCTGTTAGGAACACGATCTACAAACACGTGTGTCGCTAGACAACTACTTAACAGGCACCTTCGCGCGTTTTGATGAATGCACTGCCTGCGAATATGCATAAAGCCCACGACATTAATTCATGCCAAATATACCATTCCCGAAGACAGCGAATATTCCAAGGTCAAGGATAACCAAGATTCTTCTGATAACAAATAATCAACACAACCACACACACACACACACAAACACACACACACACACAACCACACACTCCCTCACTCACTCACTCTCTCTCTCTCCTCTCTCTCTCTCTCCTCTCTCTCTCTCCTCAACTGTGGCGATGCAAGGGTGGCCAAGCTTGTTGTCCTCCTGAATGTTAGAGTAGTTTTCATATAAAAATTTCACCTCCACCTTCTCTCTCTTACTAGTGGTGGAAGGAGCAACTTTCCGGTGCTAGCCATCGGGAGGAAACTCTTATTTTCACGAAGCTCTTGAATAAAGATGGCCTGTCCAGGATATTTACACAAAACACAGCTACATCACGCGGCAGCCAACGGCCGCTCATGCGCTGTGAAGCAAGTTCTTGAAAATCATGTTATTCCCTCTGTATCTGTCCAGTGACGGTCGGAGAAATCGACCAGCCCGTGATGGTATAGACCTTCAGTGCAATAAGTTGATGTATTATTAGTCAAGCGGTAACACCATCAAGGTTACCTCTGCACTCATACACGTATATGCACACTCATGCACCCACCAAACTTCACCTCTCCTGGGAATGGGATGATATCACGCATTCGTTTCCATCCTAACACGACTGAGAATACAAAATACAGTTTCTATGCTACTATAATTACACATGAAAAGCCAACTACACCAAACTGGGACTAATCAAAACATAAAAAGATCAATACTTTTTTATCCTGGGTTATAAACAAAATGACTTCTTACCTGGCAGGTTTCACACCACACACACACACACACACAAACACTTTCACACCACACCACAGTTCTCGAACAAAGTCACTTCAAGTTTTCTTCAGCACTGGATGATGGTGAACGCCTTGGTTGACTGGCTCCAGGTTTCAGGACTGGGTCTTCATGGTGATCTCTGGGAACTCGACGTAGAAATCTTCTTTGTCTTTTTCACCCGCCTCTGGGTTCAAACTCAGTCTTTTCTTTTTCAAGCTTTTCTTTTTCAGCTTGTCTTTTACCTAAGACCTTGCTGTCTCTCCTGTCTCCCAGACCACGTTTCTCTCACCCTTTTCTGTCCTGCTCACTCTTCTCTCCTCTGTTCTCCTCTTCTCTCTTCTCTCTCTCGGTGTTGTTTTTCTCCTCCTCCCGTCACGTTGTTCTCCCTCAGTTTATATAGGGATGGACACAAAGGATTTCCCTTTGGCCATGCCTGTGTCCATGTTGCTTCTCCACTACCTTGTTCACAGTACACTGAATTCCCCTTTCGCTACATTCTTCCACACATCAGCATTTACACACATCCCTACCTAACTGCCTAGGAAACAGCCACTTGGCACCAAATGGACATCCATCGAAAACTTCCCGCCAACTCTGGGAGCCACTTTAACACAGTAATTATCCTAGAGAAAGCTACGACAAACGTCCACACGCATTCAACTAGTCTGACAAAGCTCAACACAGTGCCCTACGGCAATACCATCTGAACAAGCCCAAGACTCCTGCTCTTCAAGGTCTGTTTACAAATCAACCTCAGCTGACGACTGAGTATTTAGCGCCTACTCGATGCTCCGAGTCCTAGTGGTTACATTTCCCTCCCTTTCGCAATCGGGAAGGTTCGAACTCGGGAGGGTCCTCACTACCTTAGGTTGCCATCTATCACTTGACCACTTCACCTCCTTGACACAGATCGACCGTGTGTACGCTAGGTGAAGGGGTACTGCTAATCGGTCCTTTTACCTATTTCTCCTACCAGGCGCGGCGTTCCTTTCCTCTAAAGCGCTTAAGCCCTTTGTGAGAGGTTTCGCTCCTTGACAGCGTCCCTTCTGAGTGGTAAAGCTTTGCATTTGCACGAAAATCTTAGGTAGGTGAAAAGATGATAATATCAATAATGAACAATGACAGTCACGTTGCTCCTATGCATCACATCAGTTTGACCCCATGACCCTAAGGATGTTGTGTCATCATTCAGACATTTGCATAACGCCCCTTCGGCTGTGTGACTGGCCTAAAGTTCCTGGCCTCTTGGTAACTCAGCCACTTGCCATGACGTCACTCAGACGACTTGCATGACGACGACGTCACTCAGCCACTTGCATGACGACGTCACTCAGCCACCTTTTGCATGACGTCACTCTCAGCCACTTGCATGACGTCACTCAGCCCACTTGCGATGA
>JADBJO010009395.1:29436-56936 GCA_016801955.1 Conus betulinus
CCTCTCCTTCCTTCCTATATTCTATACTACCTCTCCCTGAATGCCCCCCCCCCCCCCAGCTCCTGTCCCCCTCCCCTGCCCATTTCCCTACCTTCTTTCCACGTGCACTTAGGTTTCGTATGTTTGTGAATCCGGCTTGTCCCTTCTCTGCCACACCGATATAGTTTGCTGTGAATTACTGGTAGGTTTCAGTAAGGTTTCTATTCTCATTTGCTTGTTTATGTCCATATGCAGTTCATAACGCATTATATCGCGCGTCCTACCTTTCTTCCTTCTTCTTTCCTTCTTCCTTCGTCTTCTGACATGCCTGCCTGTTCTCTGTCCATTTGCCTCCTTCTTCCCCCCTCGCCATCCTTCGCCTCTTCTGTTTTTCTCCTCTCTAACGCTCAGCCTGCCTAGCGCCTTCTCTCTCTAACGCTCGCCCCTGCCTTCTCATCTCTCTGCCTCTCTTGCTGTCCATTATTTCTCAGTTTATCATACGTTGATTTAAGCGCTACAACACCAGCATAGTTTTTCACACGTTTGCAATTGGTCCCAATCCACGGTAAGGGGTGGGAGTTGACAGAACCCTCCCCTCCCCCCCCCTCCCTTTTTCTTGGTCTTGAGTGACGCACTGTCAGCCAGATCAGAAACCCGACTGGACAGTTTAGCACATAAAAAGGGAAAGTCAGTCCCTCACATTCACTGCTGCTTCATCAAGACCGGCCATGGATCAAAACAATGAATCAAGAAAGACACTAGCAGTAAACCAGACAGGGTGAATGTGGAGCTCACCTACTCGAATCCCAGTCTAACTTTCACTGTCATCCCAGAAATGTAAGTTGAAACTATGTTTCTACATTTAGACTCTATGCATTAATCGTATGTATACCATGTGGTTTAACAGTGTAACTTTTGTGCTGATACTTGGTGACATTTTTATCAAAATAATGAATGAGTATTCTGTTGTAACAGTTTGTTTGTCACCATGTGGCAAAACCTATTATCATACGGTTAAGATTCTTTATTAACAAGCAACCACACAACATGAGGAATGGTACCCTCTGCAGACAGGCCCTTCAGGAGAGGACAACCACTGCCAGTGCCTTGAGTCAGCAACTGCGTGCTTCCACCAACACAGCAGTAAGCGGCAAACCACTCAGCGTCGCCTACATAGCCACCCGCCGCCTTGCGTTCCAGGCATCCGGTGAAGAAGCCCATGCTGACTGCAGATCACAGGGCACGCTGACTTGCTTGGTGCCAGGACCATTTGAGGTGGACTCGTGCTCATTGGGGCCATGTCCTGTTCACCGACGAATAACGCTTCATGGTGAGCCCCCAAAGACGGCGCCGCATCAGGTGTGTGGTGGCGCCCACAGAAGCAGCTGCAAGATGATGCTATCCAGGAGGCGGCTGCTTTTGGAGGTGGCTCCATTATGGCTTGGGGAGGCATCAGCCGACACTACAGGACTTCTCTCTACCATGTGGAGGGCATGCTCAATGGGCAGTGCTACCTGCAGGAGATCTTACAGCCTCTGGTCACCGCGACCCTCCAGCAGATTGGACCCCAAGCTGTCCTCCAGGATGACAACGCCACACCACACCACTGCAGGGCTGTCAACACTTTCATTCGGGAAGCTGGAATCACCAGGATGGCATGCCCTGCGAACAGTCCATATCTCAATCCAATCGAGAACATCTGGGGAGAACTTGGCTGGCGAGTCCATGCAAACCGCCCACGTCCAGCTAATCGGGAACAGCTGCTGCACGTCCTGCGACAGGAGTGGGAAAACATCCCCCAGGCCGTCATCGCAAACACCATCAACTCCATGAGGCAGCGCTGTCTCGATTGTGTTGCTGCGTGGGGTGGACACATCCGTTTTTTGAACAGATTAAAGAAACATGTTTGTGGATTTTCTTTTCACAGGGTGGGTCTTCTTATATTGTTTTAAAAATCATTGCAAAAACATTCCGCAATCCAAATGAAATTGCTTTGATTCACAAGGGTTGCAATGAAATATCTGCACACATGAAACGTTTTTGGTTTCGCGCGCGTGTTTGCATTTGTCAGACAGATTGCAAGTGATCCCTTAACTTAAGTTGAAGTCTGTAGTACAACATTCTTGGAGGCCGATTTGTGTGTTTGGTTTTGATAACTTCGAAGGAACATACGCTGATGTGTGCACACATGGATTGTGTAGTGCATGAATGTGACATGACAACTGACTATTACCACCATGCATCCTTTCACACACACCCTCTCACCACTACACCTCTCTCTCTCTCCTCTCTCTCTCTCTCTCTCTCTCTCTCTGTCTCCTCTCTCCTCTCTCTCTCTCCCTCTCTCTCTCTCTCTCTCAGAGACTTCTCTTCATTCTGTTTCTCCACCCTTCACCCCCCAATCTCCTCTCCCTCCCTCCCCCTCTCTCTCTCCCTCCCTCCCTCCCCCCTCTCTCTCTCTCTCTCTCTCTCCTCTCTGCGATCATCTATCCTGTCTATCATCTATCCTGTGCATAAAATAGCATCCGAATGAGTATTAGTTATGCTTCCGTGCAGTTACTCGGGGCGAAGATGACTAATTAATTCGCAACCAACCCCCTTCACAGGGGCTTTGGCCTAAAACGTGAATAACTACTAGTCTCGAGTCTTAAATTTCTCTTTGTCGCCCTCCGTCGGTCGTTCTCCAACTCTATCTCCCTCTTACGCTCTCTTCCTCTAATTATATTGCATTATTGCTATATGTGTTGGATACGCAGTTCTGTGCTCTGATTTCTTTCATCTATTTGGATACCGTTCCTTTGAGGGCTGGAATTAAAAAAAATACGCACCGTTCTGTGCTTTATTTCCTTTCCTCAGAACATTTCGTTTCATCTCCTCTGGATACCGTCTCCTCTCTCTCCTCTCTCTGGATTAAAAAAAATCTCCCCACCTCCTATTGTGCTCAAGTGCCACTTTATTTTTTCCTCATGTAACACCAACATTTCTTTCCTCCTCGCTACTAACTCTCTCTACTCTCTTTCCTCTCGCTCTCTCCTCGTGGTCTCCTCCTTCCCTCTCTCTCTCCTCACATCCAATCCTTTCGGGGGGAACCAAGTTTCCAACCAGGTTTTCCTTTTTACATTCACTTTTTTTTTACAACGCTCAACGCTTCATCTCCTCAGTCCCCTTCACCTTTTTCACGCTCCCCTCCCTTCCACCATTTGTCCGTCTGTCTGACACAGAAACCAGACAGAGTCTATCTTTTACATCCTAGGTCAGGTCAGCGCAGGCGACAACTGTGGTGAAACACCAGAAAAGTTGGGGGGGGGGGGGGAATGAGGGGGGGTCACACAAGTTCCACTGCACTACTTATATATTCAGGACAGGCATGTGTTAAAGGCGTGCGTGAGGGGAATCCAGTTTGTGGGACGTTGATTTTTTTTTTCTTTTCCTTTTTTTTTTAAAAAGTGAAATCGAAAGCTGCATGCATTTAACTTTAATATACCTAATTGAAAATGAAATGAGGCAGGGAACAGTAAACAATAAACAGTAAACAAGTGGGGTAGTTTTTTGCTCCCATAAGGAAACCTAACACAGGGTAACTTTTATTCAAGACTGGCAAAGCCTTTTAAACTTGAGTAAAGTCAGACAAATACAAAGACGAACAATCTAATAGTGGGGAGAAAACAAGCGCAGGCCAGCTTCGGGGGTGCTATTGGATTCTTTTTTGCACCCTTGGTGGTGAGAACACCACGGTATTATGGACTGTGGTGTGTCTCTATTTGACACCAGGAGCGCAGATACAGCCAGCCGTGTCTCCCTGATGAGTTCCGACCCAGCGGACGAAAGGCCTCGGAGCAGGCAATACAAATATATCTGCCTTTAAAAGGGATTGCGATGGTTCCCTTATGCAGCCAGTGAAGAGTTTTCATATCTGTAATGTATTTTTCTTAATTTCATGTTCCCAGTTTTTACATCTTCAACCTCCCCCCCCCCCCCCCCCCCCCCCCCCCCCCCCCCCCCCCCCCCCCCTTATGTTCAACAACGCTTTGCCAAGTCATTACTATGAAGACAATTCAGTTGCTGGCCTGCGCTTCTTTTCCCCCCACTATTAGATTGTTCGTCTTTGTATTTGTCTGACTTTATTCAAGTTTAAAAGGCTTTGCCAGTCTTGAATAAAAGTTACCCTGTGTTAGGTTTCCTTATGGGAGCAAAAACTACCCCACTTGTTTACTGTTTAATATACCTGCCTGGGGGGTACCGCCGTGCCGTTCTTGGTTTGCTCAGCTCGGAAGATGGCAAAGAGAGGCTTTTTCCTTCCATAAAATCCCAGACACAGGAAGAAATGGTGAATAAACAGACGCACTGAAACGGAGGATTTGTAGAGTGATGTGTCGTCTGCTGAAGAAGTCTCAGTCGTTCTCGAGTCAATACTTTCAGCCAATCGGAAAAGATTCATTTCATTGACCAATCAGAACGTAACTTTTGCATAAATGCAGGTTGACATTTTAAGGCTGGACCGTAAGCCCTCTATAATCAAGGCACGACCAATGGAAACTCAAGGAAATCACTTTCTTCAGCCAATCCAGCTGATCAATCGCATCGATGTCCTTTTCAACTCAAGCAGAGCAACGACTTGCTGGCACTATATTTGAAATACTGGTTTTGTATGTTTCTTTGAATTTTAGATCGTTTTAGACATTTTTTTTTTTTTTTTTTTTTTTTTTTTTTTTTTTTTTTTTTTTTTTTTTTCAGTCTTCTTGTCATCACACATATTATGTGTGATCTAGGGGCTTGTATGAGCATACTCCTGCATGCACGAATGTATGTAGGTACATATATGTGTGTTTTATTGTGCCTGTGTATATGGCGTACAGGCGTGTGTGTGTGTGTGTGTGTGTGTGTGTGTGTTTTCACACGCGCCTTTCGTTATCTATTTGTGGGAAACGAATATTCAGAACAAATCTTAAATAAATGTCAGCGAACCGCCCAGAGACACGTGGACAAACGAGACACAAGACAACACACAACGTTGTCTTGTGACTCGTTTGTCCACGTTTCTCTGGGCGGTTCGCTGACATTTATTTAAGATTTGTTTAGATTTTCGCCTGCAGTCGTTTCACTTTGCAACTAGAACATTCAGAAGATGACATAGTTATTGTATTTCAATAACAACAATGATAACAACATCATCATCAACAACAACAACAACACGCGCGCGCGCGCGCACGCACACACACACACACACACACATACACATGAGCGCGCGCGCGCGCGCGCGCACACACACACACACACACACACACACACACACACACACATACACACACACACACACACGCGCGCGCGCGCACACACACACACACACACACACACACACACACACACACACACACACAACACACACACAAATGTACGCACACACCAACGCATGCATACCCACATCTATGAACTCTTCATTTCACACTCTTGCATCGCTTCATTGATGCCCACTTACCAGCGCACAGATTTGTTGGAGGCACCCACGTCAGAGAGAGAGAGAGAGAGAGAGAGAGAGAGAGAGAGAGAGAGAGAGAGAGGCGTTCGCCAGGGCGCATGCCTTACAGGTTTTTTGTTTGTTTTTTTAAAGATAGACCGAATGACAACGGCATGTGTCTAAAGTAGGTCATGGCTGTCCTATTTTAGGCTCAGCGAACCTCGCGGAGAGAGTTGGGTCAAGTAGTTAGTTTATTACTACTTCTTCTTTTTTTATTCAGAGGTGCCAGTGTGTGTGTGTGTGTGTGTGTGTGTGTGTGTGTGTGTGTGTGTGTTTGTGTGTTGCAAGTCGACGCAAAGTCGAAGGGGATTGAAAAGACTGTTGTGATTGGCTGAGGTCAAAAACTGGGACAGACAACTGTTGAAGGTCTGTGAGAACCAGGTCACACGTGTGTGTGTGTGTGTGTGTGTGTGTGTGTGTGTGTGTGTGTGTGTGTGTGTGTGTGTGTGTGTGTGAAACGGAGTTATCGGTCTTCGAGAATCAGGTCAATTGTGTGTGTAGAAACGGGAGTTATTGGTCTGTGAGAACTGGGTCACTTTGTGTGTATACAAACGAATTTGTCTGCTGCGTGGCACTGTGAGGGCGTGTTTCTATGTCACATTGAAAATATGTTTGTGTGATTCTATGAGGTCACAGTGGAAAGAATGAATGACTTCTTTGCGTGTAGTCCTTGTCACAAAGATGGGCACAATCATTAAAGAAACAGGGAGATCAGTGGTAGTGACTGAGCCTTTCACGTTCATCCGCGTTAGCTCTCCACTTTTTGCCTGTTATTTCTATAAAGCTATAGGACAGATAGACACCCACTCACCCACCCTTCAAACTCGTTCCTTTTGACGATGAAAAAAAATCGTTTGTGTTGTTCATTCTTTTCTTTTGTTGTTGTTGTTTAGGTCCGTCAAACTGAATAATTACTTAGTGTATGGTCGCGAATTGAACCCAGATTTTGCAGACAGGACTGTTTGGTACCATGCTATCTATACAGCTTGCTCTTCGCCCACGTTGTGGTTGCCTTGTGCCGATATTTGTGGCTTTCATGATAAAAGAGCTAGAAATCGAGCAGGCATGTGACAAAAAAGAAACTTTGAAACTCAACACCGTGGTGGACAATGTTATTTTTGGTTCCCTCCTGACGCTTGTTCTGGGGTAGTTCTTTATTGCTGTGTGTGGCGATGTGGAGAAGAACCCAGGACCACCGAAGAAATCCCGACGACAAACCAGCCTGACTGGTGGTGACCGCAGAGACAGTGTGGACAAACCCCGTGCTTCAACCCGCACACTGGGTGCTACGCCAACCACCCGATATCCCTCAGATCTGGATTTAATGTCCATACTTCAAATTTTGAACACGGAGTTTGATGAAATGAAAGGCTACATGAAGGATTTACAGGATGGATACTCTGCACTGCACTGCATGCAGTAGTCAAATCTCTGAGACATGAGGTGACAGAGCTGCGTCGAGAAAACGAAGACCTCCGAAACGGCAGTGACATTCTGAAGAGGAAAATGGATTCTTTGGAACAGAAGACTGACGATTTGGAAGGACGACCGAAACGGAGCAACTTGATTTTCCATGGACTTGCTCGAAAACAAAATGAGACTCAGCAGGAGTGAGAAGCCATGCCCATAATTTGATGACGGTCAAACTGGAGTTTACGGTAGATTTCTTTTTTTGACCGTGTGCACCACTTGAACTCGAGCCTCAACTCTCCGGTGATCGCTCATTGCGCGTTTTGGAAGGACAAAGAAGGATTCTGACAGTAAAACTTAAACTGAAAGGATCCCAGGTGTTTATATATAGTGAGGCTTTTCTTTCCGAATGAGAGAGGTGAGAAGAAATAACTCCTCATCTGAAGGAAGCCAGAAGCGAAGGAAAACGTGCGACCAGGGTCTTCGGTCACCTGTATCTTTAACGCAAGAAACACGGTCTTGACGTGGTGGTGACGGACCCAGCCTCAGGAAATTTGATAAGGGTCAGGCCGCCCTGCAGTGACACCGGTCGCGTTTGGCTGGTACAGGCAACTGTCACGTAGACTGTATGTAACACTGACAGTGATCCGACCCCAGTGAGTGTGCTATCTAGCTGTGGCACTGTAGACACTGGCTCCATGGTGGCTCGCGGGTGTCCATGTTTCGGTATAATTAGAGAAGGGAATAATCGCAATAATCAGCTTTTGGATATCATCTCTTTCGAACCTGATGCGGTGTGTCCTCACGACTGTTAACAATCAAAGTGCATCCCGTTGTGTTCTGGTCATGTCGCTACTCATCTAGGAAACAGGGATACTTCATGTTTAGAGCAGAGACAAGTATCAACAAAAGCGAGTGGCGCTGCTGAGGAGAAAGACACGTGGCTGTCGTGTCTCAAAAGAATAATGGTAACGAAGATGAGAGTGTTTTTGTTCCTGTTAATGTACTTGTGAGAAATCGGTCGGTCTTTGTACATGAAAGTGGTATTGGAAATTGTAATGAAAGTACTCCTGCTTTGCATGCTAATGAAAATAATGTAAATGATACGTACTCAAGATCTTTCATGTTCCTACTCTGGCGCACGAATAGAATTCTGTCTAAAAATTCATGAAAAAAATTTTCTCTCATATTCGTTTAAAACTGACTCTATCTGTCTTGTTGAACTTTCGTGGAAAGTCTTGAATCTAACGTCTTTACATGCTATACTTTGTTTAACAAACCTGCTATCAAGTTTTCAAGTCAAGGCAGACGTACAAGGGTTCATTTCGTCTGATTAAGAATGATTTTGTGCCTATGTTAGAGAGCTCAAAATGAAATGTTCTGATGCTTTTTTTTTTTTCTCTCTTTAAAAAAATTGACCAAGTATTTGTTTTGTTTAACAGAGGGTGTGTTATATGTTTGTTTGTTCATATGTGTTTTCCTGAGGGTTCACCATATGATGCTTATTTTGATGATGACAATAGCATTCTTTCTCTTGAAGAATGTCTTACTGATTGTATGAATTGATTTGAATGACGTGCATGTATTCTTAGCTGGAGATCTGAACAATAGAACGGCTAATATTTCTCAAGATAGTTTCTACAAGCATGTTACTTAGAAGTTTGAGTTTCGTAGTTACTCTGAGTTTTAAAAAAAATCATCAGATAAGGTATTCAATGATCATGGAAAATATTTTTATAAAATGTATACCATGCTGGGATTCTGTCAGTTTAAAAGAGTGTATAATGGTGATCTTGAAGGGTACTACACGTGTATTCAGGGTGTAGTGTATTTTCTGATTTCTCTAAACTGATTCTCAGTCGTTTAACCTTCTTGCAATTTAGCTGGCATCAGAGAGATAAGAATCTGACCATTTCCTGTCGAATTTCATTTTGGACTGCCCATTCTTAACACTGTGTCTCTGAGTACTGAAAAAATTGTGAGGTTATTCAAAAGTTCGTTTATACCCCTTCTTTGGAGCAAACTTCAGTCCATACAATGCACTCAGTTGAAGTGGTGTCACTGCTTGATGGTGCTATATACATGACTGATCGTGACTGTAATGAAGCATTGAATTTGTTCGTTGCATGTCCTGAAATTTACAGCTGGTTGTCTGAAAAAGCAAATTTGTTCGAACAAAATGAATGAAAAAAGTGACTGGTAAGATGAAGAGTGTAAAAGAAGTAAATCAAAAGCGAACGGATCGCTGAGAACAATTCTGCGGACAAAGGATGCTGCCAATCGTGTAGATTACAATATAGCAAGCAGAGAGTATAAAAGTCTGCTAAAACTAAAAGAAAATCAACACAGTGTCTCATTGTTAGGATCATTAGTTGCGTCAATTAATGACACAAAAACAGTTTTGGGAGAATGTGAATAGAGTCTCCTTTAAAAGAAAACAACCTGTAACAACATAGCAATGTTTGACTGGTATAATCTCTTTAAAGAATTACTGGAAACAAAATTACAAACAGAAGACTCTTGTATAACTGACAATGGCGGTAATGATACTCATAACGAAGATGACGATGACGGTTCCACGAACTACCCAATATCTAGAGTTTCTAAAGTTGAATATTAGGAAAAGTAATATAGTCGTTTTTAGGAAAGGTGGATACTTGGCAGCGAGAGAACTTTGGACTTACGTGGAATCCCCATAACCGTTGTTAATGTTTATAAGTATTTAGGTATCTATTTTTCAACAAGATTGAGTTTTACTGTGTCGTGCCAATATCTCGACAGCAGAGCTAAACATGCGTTGCAATGTTTATTGCAAAAAAAAACACTTAAATTAAATTGTAATTCTCTGGTTGTATACCTTAATTGTTTGACACACAAAAGCAACCAATCGTTCAATACGGGGCTGATTTGTGGAGAAAAAGTAGTGCAGTTCGCCATTGTGAAAAGGTGCACCTGTTGTTTACTCTTAAAAAGTTTCTAGGAGTTCAAATACAGACACCCAATGATTTAATCTATAGAGAGACAAATAATATTGATGCCTCATGTACATGAATTCTGCAGTCAGGTGTATGCAATGGTGGCTAAGGTTGACAAGAATGGATGACACAAGATTACCACGAAAAACATATTGTACATTGTTTTAGATTCTCGTGACCAAACGAACTGGGTCACTGATAGTCGTTGTTTGGGTATGTATGGTTAAACTAAGGCGTTGAGGGAGTAAATCAGTTCCCTGCTGCATTTATCGAAAGGTTGGTTCTCTGTTGATAGCAAGAATGGGATTTTCATATTAAGAACAGTAAAAGAGTCAGTTTGTATAAGACTTTGTGCACCATAGTTGCTGATGAAATGCATTTAAAACTGAATGTAGAGACACCTGAAAATCATTACAACAAAATTTAGACATGGTGTTTCAGAAATTGCTGTTAATATGTTTTTTTTTTAAACGACACGCACGCACTTGTTCGTTATATTTGTTCATTACGTAAACAAGCTAGAGAAGACGAGGTGTATTAATGTTTTGTGCTGTCCCGTACTAAATGATTTAACGGCAAGGTATGTGCATTTGAAGTACTTCGAATACCTAAGCCTTTTTCGTCTGAGTTTACTCGTAGCATCGAATAATGAACGAACAGCTAAAAATCAGTCAATTTATCTTTTCAAAAGCATTTACGTTACGAAATGTGTTTCTTAACATATCAAGCTTGATTAATTATATTGTAATATATATATATTTTTGAATGGTTTTTGTTGCACACCTTTCATGAGGGGCAATGGCGTAGTAATGGATGAAATATCGTGTGTTTGTGTGTGTGTGTGTGTGTGTATGTGTGTGTGTGTGTGTGTGTGTGTGTGTGTGTGTGTGTGTGTGTGTGTGTGTGTGTGTGTGTGTGTGTGTGTGTGTGTAGTAATGGATGAAATATCATATGTGTCTGTCTGTCTGCCTGTCTTTCTCTCTCAGACAAAAAAAAATACTCAATATGTGGTGTGGTTGAAGATGAAATTCATTTGGTAAGCAGCTGCTCCAGATATACTCTATTTAGATGAAATCAACAGACCAGCTGTCGCAACATATACCAGTCCCAGATGTGCATAAACGGTACCCAAGGGAAAATGTCTACACATTAAATACGCCCATGGCTACATGAATATGAGAAGACAACTGTTGGCATAACAGGCGTGTACTGACAATCCTTTGCCATCGCCGTCTGTCCTCTGCCGTCACTGGATGTTGTCCTCCTGCTTCTTTCGCTGCCTGCCCCATCCTCTATATCCTCATACAGTATCCTGCAGGACGGTATTTCGCAGCGGCGACTGATCGAGAGATGTGACCATGTCTTTGTTTTCGTTTCCTGTACGTTGTCAGCTGGTTTTCAAAGTAGCACAATGACTGCGTCGATTCTTTTGCGCGCTTCTTCCCTGATGACATGGTCTTTAAGGAGACACTTAGGAATTTGTCATAGCATTTCATTGCCTGGCTTTTTCTGAGTAGATCTGCTGTCAGGGTCCACGTTTCACAAGTTTAGCGCGCATTGATGATATTATTTGCGTGTGCATGATTCTCGTTTTGTTGGTGAGAGAGAATTTGTTGTTCCCGATGGTCTTGAGTTTTGGGAGTACTGTAAATTCTTGGCCATTCAAGAGAAGATTCCTGGTTTTGACAGACCTTTCATTTATCACGACTGCACCTGAAGCTGCTGACCGTCTCGAGGTGTTTTTTTTGTTGTTTTGTTTGTTTGTGTTTTTTTTACCACTTGCTTTAATAACTCTTTCGATTTCTTTAGTGTTATTTGTCCTGATTAGTTTGGTATTTTCTGCACTGATTTCCATGCCATGTGCTACGGGTGTTTTGTCCAGGCGGTTCACCAGTTGGACAAGTGTTTCTTCTTATCCAGCCTAGCCATTGATGCCATCGGAAAAGCATAGGTAGGTGATGGTCCTGCCTCCAGTGTTTGCTGTTTCAAGATGGTCTTTCCAGAAAAATGCTAAATAGGGTGACGAATGATAGACAGCCTTGTCTGATGCCAACAGTTGTGTGGAACCATTGGCATAGTCCACCTTCGTAAAGGACTGCTTTGGTAGCTCTTTCATAAAGTTGCAAAGTTCCTACCGCTGTTGTACTGCATCATGATTGCCTATAAAGCAGCATGCTGGACCCAGTCAAACGCTCTCTTGGAGTCGATGAATACATGGTACAGATCTTGCAGACACCTGCAATAGGTGTTTCCCCGCCGGAAAGAAAAACAGCGAAAAGAGGACCACAATTCTCATGTTTGAGGTAGATAAACTGAAGGGTCCTGAGGCTGAAGCATTACAGACAATGTCAGTGGGCGGGAGGAGGGACTCGCATCTTTGCTGATGACAATTATGAAGATGTAGGAACATTGCCGGCAACCTTCAATACAGTGATGATAAAAACTGCAAACAAGGCTCTCTGCATACGTTGTAGAAGCTCTGGGTTGCTGCAGACATTCTTGACCCATGTGACACTAGGAGACTATCGAAGATCAAGAAAGAGAAAACAGACAAAAGGCACAGAGAAGCATAGTGCAACGAGCTATGAAAGGCAAAATAAATTAATGTTGAAGATTCAACTCAAGAATGAAACCACACGGGATTTTTGCTGAAGAACAAGCAGGTTTCCTAGCTGGAAGAAGCCCCACAGGAGGCCTGCAATGGGCCCATATAGATCATACTTCCTGCATTTACCAAGACCTGTTATGAAGTATTTTATCATGGTTTTATGTGTCTATGCCCATTAGTTTTCTCATGACAACTTAAGTCCGAGTCTTAGACCCTTTTTTAATGGAGGTTTCCTTGTTTGTCCTGTGCGTGTCTGTTGTTTGCATGGGCAATAGGGTAATGGTACTATAAGTATGTGCATGTTACTGTTTCACCAATGGCATCAAACGCTACCTTCCTTGTTTCATTTTCTTCTTTGATAGATAGTTGCCTTTGGCATGCAAACCGGTTCATGAATCCAATCCCCTTTTCTATCTACTTGAAGACGTAGTGACAGGAGTGAAGAGGAAGCAGTGTGAGGTTTGCCCCAAGCCATGAGCCGACCGAGGAGAGACGTGGACGGGGGATGGGCCTGGATAGTGCTGGTCGCCTCTTTCATGAACCTTCTGCTGGCCTCGGGCATCGGCTTCGTCTCTGGAATCTTCCAGAAACTCTTCCTGGAGCAGTTCGGTCAGACTGTGGCCTACACCGCCTGGGTCACCGCTCTCTTCTCCTCCTTCATGCAACTGGGCGGTGAGTTGTCCAGGTCCCGTACAGGGATACAAGTTAGGTCCTAAACTCGATAGGATTACACTCGAAGTTGCATGTACTATCCGTCAGAAGATCAGCCCTCACCAAAAACAATTAATTGCGGCTTTAGCCTTTGGGACATTTTGTTCCTGACTCTGTGAGACGGGTTCAGCGTTTCCTGGTTTTTAGTGTTCAAACATAGTTTACATTTTACGATTGATTGTTTGACTTCTCACTCCCCAAATCCGTGTGCCCCAATGACATGCTAGTAACACATGGTGTCCGCACGTCAAGCGTATTTGTCTTGTTCTTGGTGACATGTTGCATGGAACTAATTTACTGATCTCATGTTGCATGACAGAATCGCGTTTTCACATTCAACTTTTCTTTTTTTTTAAGAACCAGAGTGATTCCTGTCTATTCAAACGGCAGGTGTTATGGCTTGATATATATGATATGATACTTTATTATCTCAGAAGATGAGAAATTAAAATAAGTGCATAATAAACAGTATCACAAGACAATATACATAATACAAGAATCATCGCAATAAAGTGGCCACTTGTATAATTTACATGTACAGTCCAACACACCCCCACCCTCCAACACACACACACACACACACACACACACACACACACACACACACACACACACACACACACACACATGATGATCTCTTTCGAACTGTCGAACGCTACCCAGAAAGAAGTGAGGGGATGGGAAGAAGAAAAAGAGAAAAGGTAGACTGGAGGGACAGAGAGGGAAACAGAAGGCTGAAGTGAATGAGAGGGGATGGCAGCAGAGGGAAAAGAATGAGGAATAGAGACGACAGAAAGGAAAGGCAGGCAGAACAAGAGCGATGAAAAATAGATAAGGAGAGAAAGGGATGGGGGATATCAGAGAGAAGAGGGATACACACTGGAAAAAAAATGCTAAGGACGGACTTTCATACACTAGACAGGATAGAGGAAATGCTAGAGAAAGATTGTGTAATGCAGGGTAAGGAACGGAGGGGATGATGATGGCGGATTCTAATACACAGAAAGAGATGGAGGAAATGGTGGAGACAAATTGTAACGTGGAAGGGAACGCAAGGAGAAAATGCTGAGAACAGACTTTTAAAACCGAGGAAGAAGTAAAGGAACCGATTGGGAAGGACTCGAGTAGAAAACGATGGAGACATACTTTGGTACAGAGGAAGCGATATAAGGACAGACCGTAAATACAGAGGAAGGGATAGAGAAATTATAAGGACAGGCCGTAAATACAGAGGAAGGGATAGAGAACATGTAGTAGATTGCAAGGGACATAAACTGCGGCGGTGTGTGCGCGCGCATTCCAAGATGGCCAAACTGAACTGAACGTTGTGTTCTAGCAGAAGAATAAATAATACTTTTTCGTTTCTGACCTGAGTGTTTGTGTCTACTTCACTGGCGACGAGGATGGCGGCTTTCGGACAACTAAAAGAATTCGGACTTGAGGAAGGGGAAGATTGGGGTCAGTATACGGAACGGTTAGAGTATTATTTCGTGGCTAATGACGTTGATGATGAAGGCAAGAAACGAGCAATATTTTTGAGTGCATGCGGTAAATCTGTATACAAACTCATGTGTGATTTGCTTGCCCCAGCCAAACCTGGCACCAAGACATTTGCAGAACTGAAAACAATCATTCAAAATCACCTCCAGCCCAAGCCTTCTGAAATAGTTCAGAGATTCAAGTTTCACACGCGTTCACGTTATGAGAGCAGGAGTCTGTAGCAAAATATGTGTCACAGTTACGTCATCTGTCGCAAGATTGCAATTTTCGCGAAGCGCTTGATTCTGTGTTGAGGGATAGATTAGTCTGCGGCATTAACAATAATCGGATTCAAAGACGTTTGTTGTCTGAGAAAGACTTGACTTTTGAGAGGGCGTTTGATGTTGCCAGGGCTATGGAGTCAGCAGAGAAGAGTGCAGTAGATCTGCAGGAAAACGCTGTGGGATCCACAGCTGGGGGAAGTCAGAGCACAGCTAGCATCGATATGATGGAAGATCGACAGGAAGATGTCAGAGCAGTGAAAAGATCGTTCAATGAAAGGCTTGGAATGTTGGTACTGCAAAAAGAAAGGCCATTTTCAGCGAGATTGCAGATTGTTTCGTGCTGAACGAGAACGACGCAAGAAGGACATAAGGAGCAATCCCAAAGCACGTGGACCCATAAAAAAAGTGGATGACGACCCGAAGCAGAATTGTTTTCTGTTTTCAAGTTAGAGAGCAAAGAAAACCATATCTGGCTACAGTGGAACTGGAGGGCGTCGCCGTGGAAATGGAGATTGACACAGGGGCTTCGGTGACAGTGATTAATGAAGAGACATTGAAAAAGATAAGACGTAGGGGTCTTTTTCCACTGAGGGCATCCAACCGAAGACTGAAAACGTACACAGGTGAAGAGAGATTCCGGTGTTGGGGGTAAGTCGGTGCTCAGTGACATACAAAGGGAGTTCCCCAAGGACCCTTGAGGTGATTGTAGTAAAGGGTCCAGGACCATGTTTGCTGGGCAGAGACTGGCTGAGACATATTCGGCTGGATTGGCCTAATGACTGGTTTCAGACTGTGACAGAAGGCAGTTGTAATCCAGAACTGGACAAAATTCTGTGCGAGGCATCAGAACTGTTCGAGGAGAGTAGAGGCACTATCAAAGGTGTTAAGGCCAACATTGTGGTGGACCCTGCAGCCCAGCCACGTTACTTCAAACCACGCCCAGTGCCTTATGCACTACGTGAAAAAGTAGGCCATGAACTAGATAGACTGGAGGCTGAGGGCACCATTGAGAAGGTGCAATTTTCAGACTGGGCGGCACCAATTGTTACTGTCGTGAAGCAGACAAAAGCCTTCGCATTTGTGGAGACTACAAAGTAACTATAAATGCAGTGTCCAAGTTAGATAACTACCCCATTCCCAAAACAGATGACCTGCTGGCGGAACTCAGCGGAGGACAGTTTTTTCCAAATTGGACTTGACAAGCGCCTACCAGCAGCTAGAATTGGATGAGGCTTCCAAAGAATTCACCACCATCAATACACACCAGGGCCTTTACTGGTACAACAGACTGCCTTATGGGGTGTCATCGGCACCAGGCATTTTTCCGCGTACAATGGAAAACCTGCTGAGAGGGTTGCCAAGAGTTTACGTTCGCATTGATGACATCTTGGTGTCAGGAAAGACACAAGAAGAACACTTGATGACGCTGCGAACAGTGTTGCAAAATTGAAAGAGGCCGGAGCCAAGCTGAAAAAGAATAAGTGTGTTTTCATGGCCACTGAGGTAATTTACTTGGGTCTCAAGATTGACCAGAAGGGTATACGCCCTGTACCAGAGAAAATCCAAGCTATTGAGGAGATGCCTAGACCAGTAGACGTCAAACAACTACAGGGCTACCTGGGTATGGTGAACTACTATGCCAGATTTCTCCCAAAACTGTCCACGGTGCTGGCTCCCCTCTACTCTCTGCTGCAAAAAGGGGTATCTTGGTCCTGGGAAGAACTGCAAGAGAATGCGTGGTTAGAGTCGAAGAAACTTCTTCGTTCACCCCAAGTACTGGTCCATTTTGACTCCAGTAAAGACATCATCCTCTCCTGTGATGCCTCAAACTATGGGCTGGGAGCCATGATATCACACCGGATGGAGGACGGCAGTGAGAGACCAGTGGCGTTTGCGTCCAGGACAATGAACAACGCAGAGAAAACTATAGTCAGGTGGAGAAAGAAGCACTTGCCATCATCTACGGGGTGAAGAAATTCCACCAGTATCTGTACGGTCAGAAGTTTGACATTTACACAGACCACAAACCATTGTTAGGGCTCCTTGGACAAAACAAACAAGTCCCCAGCATGGTGGCTGCCCGAATACAGCGCTGGGCAGTGACCTTGGCAGCATACGAGTACAACCTGATGTTCGAGGAATGCAGGAAACACAGCAACGCTGATGGCCTCAGCAGATTGCCACTCCAGATGACAGCAGAAACAGAACTCGAACCAGGTGAGATAGTTCTCCTGATGGATCAAGTGGAGACCATGCCGGTGACATCCAGCCAGATTCGTCAGTGGACCAACACTGACCCTGTGCTTTCACAAGTGAAAAGTTTTGTCTTGAAAGGCTGGCCTGAAAGCCATCCAGACCAGAGATTCAGACCATACTTGGCCCGAAAATGGAACTGAGTGTACTGGATGGCTGCCTGTTGTGGGGAACTTGGGTGGTAGTGCCCCCAAAAGGATGCAAGATTTTGCTACAGGACCTGCATGACGCCCACCCAGGAATGACTCGAATGAAGAACTTGGCAAGATCATATATCTGGTGGCCGAACATGGACAAAGAAATTGATGAATTTGGAATTAATGGATGTATGGCGTGAAATGAAATCCAGATACAAGAAGATATACGTGGAGAAGGAACAATCCCCTTCAACAGAGTAGATTAGACTTTTTTCTAGTGTCAGAATCATTGTATAATGATTCACTTCATGCCGACATAATTCCAGGATATAGGACTGACCATTCTATCATCACGTTAGTCCTTGGGTCGAAAAATGAAGAGAGAGCAGAGCTGGACTCTGGAAATTTAATAGTTCTCTATTAAAAGACAAAATGTATGTGGAAGAAGTTCACAATGAAATAAAACGGGTTTTAGAAGAGTATGCCTTATCTCCCTATTCTCGTGAAAATATAAATCAGATACCAAAAGACGAATTGCAGTTTAGTATTAGTGACCAACTGCTTCTTGACACTATGCTTATGAAAATAAGAGCGAAAACAATAGCATTTGCAACAGCTAAAAAGAAAAAAAATACAGAGCAGGAAAAAAAGCTAGAAGAACAGATAAAACGACTAGAAAAAAAAAGTTATGTTAACTGAAATAGAGAAAAATTACTAGAAAATAGTAAAGCAGAACTGGTATCTCTAAGGGAGAAAAAAATGGAGGGAGTCTTGCTTCGCTCCGGACAGGATGGATAGCTGAGGGCGAGAAAATCACGAACTATTTTTGTTCTTTAGAAAAGAGGAATTTTGTGAGTAAAAGAATCACAGAGATAGACAAAAATGGTACAATGATAAAAGATGAAAAAGAAATAGCTAATGAAATCAACACATTTTATAAAACATTGTACCTTGAAAAAAACGTTGAAGATATAGAAATCAGGAGTTTGGTTGCTGAACTACCACGTTTGTCCGGGGAGGAGCAGGACTCCTTGGAAGGCGAAATTTCATTGACAGAAGCTGGGTTTGCACTCAAAAACATGAAAAATAATAAAAGTCCAGGAAGCGATGGATTCACAGTGGAATTTTTCAAATGTTTTTGGCGTTATCTTGGGTTTTTGTTGTAAGGTCACTAAATGAAGGGTTTAGAAAAGGAGAATTGTCTTCCACACACAAAAAGAAGGGGTAATAATCTGTATTCCTAAGGGAGAGATAAACCGCGTCAGTTTATTGGAAACTGGAGACCGATCTCTTTGCTTAATGTTGTTTTATAAGATAGGCTCTGCATGTATTGCAAATAGGCTGAAATTAATTCTTCCATCAATTATAGATGGAGACCAGACTGGATTCATTAAAAACAGATATATTGGAGATAACATACGTTTAATATATGATCTGATTGATTATCTTCAGACAAGCAAAAGACCTGGTCTATTATTAATTTCTCTAGATTTGAGAAGGCTTTTGATTCGCTCAGTTTGTCGTTTCATGTGGAAAGTATTGTATGAATTTGGCTTCGGTCCTGATTTTTGTCAATGGATAAAAACCTTTACAAAAGATATTAAATCGACTGTTACAGTAAATGGAAGATTAACACCATGGTTCCATGTGCAAAGGGGATGTAGACAGGGAGACCCAATCTCACCTTATCTGTTCATAATCTGTGTTGAAATTCTAGCTGCCATGATAAGAAAGAATGATATTATCAAAGGTGTAAAGGTAAATACTGGAGGAGTTGAAATTAAGATATCCCAATACGCTGACGATACTGAATTAATACAAGAGGGTGATAGGGAATCATTTGAAGAATCAATGAGAATTGTTGATGTTTTTGGAAGTGTGTCCGGGTTAAAGCTGAACTGTGAAAAAAGCATCGCAGTTTGGCTCGGTTGTAGAAAAAATTCACAGGTAAAATACATGCCCCCATTTGCACATGGAATGGAATCCGTTGCGATTCAAAATACTTGGTATTTGGTTCACCAATGATTTAAAAGAATGTGTAAGAATTAACTTCGAACACAGATTTAAGGAAAAATAAAATATTGTATGAGGTATGGCTTAAAGACAGTTGACACCACTTGGACGAATAGCTATTCTTCTTAATCTCTCATTTTGTCTAAAATTGTTTTTCTTTGGATGCTCTTGCCAATCCACCAGACAAAATTTTGAACGTGATACAACAGAGCATTTATCGATTTGTTTGGAATGAGAAGATGACAAGTTAAGTAGAAAGATATCGTATAAAAGTACTGATCAAGGTGGTATTGGAATCCCAAATGTTCGAAATTATGTAAATGCATTAAAAGTTGCTTGGATCAGAAGATTGCACACTAGTAAGCACAATGGGCATGTATCGTGAAACAATTATATGCACAAAACAGGTTTATAGATAAGATAGGTACTAATATTATAAATTCCAGAATAGGAATGCCTTTTGGTTAAGCATCTATAAATCCTATGAAGAAATAGGGAAATGTATTGAAATTGAAAATCCTGAAGAATTGATTTCTGAACCCATCTTTTGTAATTCCAGTATCCTGATAGCCAGAGAGTCTCCATTTCATCAGAACTGGATTGAAAAAGGGGTATATCAAGTTGCTAATTTATTAGATGATGAAATGGAGGATTTCTGTCTTTTGATACGTTTTGTGTCAAATATAATATTCAAACTAACTTTATTGTTTATAGGGGAATGGTTAATGCTGTTAGAGCATATATTCAAAGTAGTGGATTAGCCATGCCAAATAATAATCTTTTAAATCATGACTCGAGTAAAGCTTTCAGGATAATACAGTCTATTCCAAAAGGTGCAAGACCATTTTATGATCTACTGGGGAAAAACAACACATTGCCAAACTGTTGTGAAAAGTGGGATAGAAGGATATACCGAAGCATACAATGGAACACCATTTTCAAGAAAATCAGGAAGATAAAAGGACATCAAATTAAAGTGGTTGCAGATAAGGATAGTGCACAGAATTCTAGGAACTAACAGTATACTGTTCAACATGAACATAAATAGGAATGATAGGTGCTCATTTTGCAACCTAGAAAAAAGAAATATTCAACACACATTTTTTTGGCATTGTTGTTTTGTACACTCGTTCTGGAGGGATTTCCAACCACTCTTGTTCAAAAATGTTTCTTGGCTCACTCATTTCGCTTTAGCGAACATCTGGTTATTTTTGGATGTGAAAGAGATGTTAAAACTGACCATGTTTTAGATTTGATTATTCTATTAGCAAAACTGTATATATACCACTGTAAGATGGCAAGTGTAGTGCCAACCGTCCGTGTCTTTTGTGGATACCTCAAAAAACGATATGAAATTGAAAAGTATATTTCAACAATTGAGTTGCATTATGAAAAATTCTTGCTTTCTTGGGTAGCCTATGTCCCTCTTTTTGATTGAAGTATCTGCACAACCTGAGTTTATCTCAAGTCTGTTCTACATTTAGCTGTCTGCGTATCTTTGTTTGTCTTATCTTGTCTATCTGTCTGTCTATCTCTCTGTCTCTCTTGCTACATGTGTAGTTTGTTTGCTTTGTTTGTTTTTGTTATTCATGTGAAAAAAAAAAACCTTGATGATACTATTCAATTTTCTTTCTGGAAATGGATATATAATGTTTATTGTTCATCTTGTGAATAAAAATGAGAAAGAAAAAAAAAAAAAAGAAACTGAATCTACAGTTAGAGGGTGCCCGATCTGTCGGACCCTTCGGAACCTACCTTGCAGCGCTCCTCTTCATCCTTGGGAATGGCCAGATCGCCCATGGACCCGACTACATGCTGACTATGCTGGTCCTTTTCTGGGAAAGATGTTCTTGGTGATCATAGATGCCCACTCTAAGTGGATTGATGCATATGCCATGAACACATCTACGTCAAGCGCAACCATTGAAAAAATGCGCCAGTCTTTCGCTACACATGGCATACCTGAAACCTTAGTCACAGACAATGGGACCTGCTTTTCCAGTGAGGAGTTCAAGGAGTTCATGCTCAAGAATGGCATCAGACATGTAAAATCAGCCCCATACCATCCATCCACCAATGGGCTAGCGGAACGGGCAGTACAAACGTTGAAGCAAGGGCTGAAAAATGACCAGTGGTTCGATAGAAACTCGCGTTGCTCGACTCCTATCAGCGTACCGGGTGACCCCCCAAACAACTACAGGGTTGTCCCCAGCGGAACTCCTGTTCAACAGGAAGGTGCGCACACGCTGGGACTAATTCAGCCTGCTGTGGAGAAGTGAGTGGCCCAGAAGCAGCTGCAACAGAAACTGAACCATGACCGTGCTGAAAAGAGAAACTATGTAGCAGGTGATCTGGTGTACATCAGGAACTTTTCAGTGGGCAGTAAGCGGTTGCCAGGGGTGGTGGTACAGGCTACAGGTCCCCTGTCCTACCTGGTTCAGGTGACAGACGGCCGCCACCTGAAGCAGCATGTGGACCACGTTCTGTCTCGGGCCAGCAACCAGAGGAGTCTCAGGAGCCAGACCACCAGTTCGGTCAGCCTGAGTTCGATGTTCTGCCTGCAGCACCAGTGAGTCCAGAGCCAGCATTGCAGCTGTCACCAGGGGTGGATCAACAACAGCCTGTCACGCCATGGCAACCAGACCAGGGACCCAGCAGTGGTGAGGCGATGGCAGCAGCAAGCGAGCAGCAGGACCAGCAGCCTGGCAGTCTGGAGGAAGGGCAACACCAGGTCTGGCACTCCAGCCCGCCTCTCGGCCCGGTCGTCAATGGAGATTACCAGCACGTTTCAAGGACTATGTGTTGAAGACGTTCAAAGATGTCCAGACAGAGGTGGAGTTGATGCAGAAGGACTGATACCAAGGCGGAGCGGAACAGCTGTGTAGAGCTCAGTGTTGTAGTGCCCGTGACTGGTACAACACTCCATTTTGTTTTGTGATGTGCAATTCAGGAAGACATCACAGTCACCTTAAAGACTATGCCTATAATGGTTAGATTCATGGATCCAGAACTCATCACAGCTGTGTAGATTTTCGAAGTGTTGTAGTGCCCGTGACTGGTGCAACACTTCATTTTGTTTTGTGCAGTGCATTTTTTTTTTTCCCTATAACCAAGTATTATTATGGAAGTGGTGTGAAGAAAAATAAACAGTGAATTTAAGTGACATTAGAAATATGCATGACATTTTGAGGACACTATTGGATAACATTTGGTTGTTAGTTTTTATATTATTTGAAGTTAAGTGATTAATGTGAATTTAAAAGTTAAAGAGTTAATTATATGTTTTTGTTAGACTATATTTGTTATTAGTTTAGATTGATATTTGGAAAAGGGTGAGATTATATAAAAAAAAAAATAAAAAAAGATTGAAATGAAGATTTTGAATACTGAGGTTTAGTAAAACAGACGTTCTTTGTTTAAATTATTTGTATAACCAGTAGTGGTCTTAAAGGTGGGGATATGTAGTAGATTGCAAGGGACATAACTGCGGCGGTGTGCGCGCGCATTCCAAGATGGCCAAACTGAACTGAACGTTGTGTTCTAGCAGAAGAATAAATAATACTTTTTCGTTTCTGACCTGAGTGTTTGTGTCTACTTCACTGGCGACGAGGATGGCGGCTTTCGGACAACTAAAAGAATTCGGACTTGAGGAAGGGGAAGATTGGGGTCAGTATACGGAACGGTTAGAGTATTATTTCGTGGCTAATGACGTTGATGATGAAGACAAGAAACAAGAAAGAGTGTTTGTGTCTACTTCAGAACAATATAAGGACAGACTGTAAATACAGAGGAGGGGATAGAGAACAATATAAGGACAGACTGTAAATACAAAGGAAGGGCTAGAGAACATTATCAGGACAGACTGTAAATACAAAGGGTTAGAGAACATTATCAGGACAGACTGTAAATACAGAAGAAGGGCTAGAGAACATTATAAGGACAGACTGTAAATACAGAGGAAGGGCTAGAGAACATTATAAGGACAGACTGTAAATACAGAGGAAGGGATAGAGAACAATATAAGGACAGACTATAAATACAGAGGAAGGGCTAGAGAACATTATCAGGACAGACTGTAAATACAGAAGAAGGGATAGAGAACATTATAAGGACAGACTGTAAATACAGAGGAAGGGATAGAGAACACTATAAGGACAGACCGTAAATACAGAGGAAGGGATAGAGAACAATATAAGGAAAGACCGTAAATACAGAGGAAGGGATAGAGAACAATATAAGGACAGACTGTAAATACAGAGGAAGGGATAGAGAACATTATCAGGATAGACTGTAAACACAGAGGAAGGGATAGAGAACATTATCAGGACAGACTGTAAATACAAAGGGATAGAGAATATTATAAGGACAGACCGTAAATACAGAGGGAGGGATAGAGAACACTATAAGGACAGACTGTACATACAGAGGGAGGGATAGAGAACAATTTAAAGACAGACTGTAAATACAGAGGAAGGGATAGAGAATATTATTAGGACAGACCGTAAATACAGAGGAAGGCATAGAGAACAGTATAAGAGGCAGAGGATGGGTTTGGAGGAGGAAATGATATCGAGCCCTCCCTTGCACCCCCCCCCCCCCCCCCCCACACACACACACACACACACACCTCCCCCACTCTCGCTGCTGCTGCCCCTCACTTTTCTCTAAGGACTCTTTCTGCTTTCGCCGCAGCTCTTCCGCCCTCGTCAGTGGAACCTTGACTCCATCAGCGCTGTGACGTGATGGTTGACGTCTTATGTGCAGGTCCCATGTCGGGATGGCTGACGTCATTGACCAACTGTCGGCTGACAGTGATGGTAGGGGGCGCTCTACTGTCGGGGGGACTGGCGGCCAGTTCTTTTGCTGCTACCTCTCTCCGCTTCCTGTTGGTCAGCTTTGGCTTGGTTGCCGGTGCGTGAGTCGTTTGCCCGTTTGTCGCGTTTAGGGCCGGGGGGGGGGGGGGGGGGGGGGGGGGGGGGGGGGATGGTGGGGGGGGGGGGGGGGGGGGGGGGGGGGGGGGGGGGGGGGGGGGGGGGGGGTGGGGGGGGGGGGGGTGAGTGTGGGGGTGTGGTGGGGGGGGGTGGAAGAGTTTCTGGTGGGGTGAAAGGGTGGAGGTGAGGGGTGTCGTGCGTGGTGTATGTGTGTGTGTGTATGTGTGTGTGTGTGGTGTGTGCGTGCATGCGTGCGTGCGCGCGCGCGCGCGCGTGTGTGTGTGTGTGCACGCATGTGCGTTTGTATGTGTCTTTTTTGTGCAAAGCCAACCGTATGCTTAAAAATATGTGCGCACTCTCTCTCTCTCTCTCTCTCTCTCTCTCTCTCTCTCTCTCTCTCTCTCTGTCTGTCTGTCTGTCTGTCTGATGGTGTGCGTTCGTGTGTGTATGTGTGTGTGTGTGTGTGTGTGTGTGTGTGTGTGTGTGTGTGTGTGTGTGTGTGTGTGTGTATGTGTGTGTGTGTGTGTGTGTGTGTGTGTGTGTGTGTGTGTGTGTGTCTTTTTTTTCTGCAAAGCCATAACTGTATGCTTAAAAATATGCTCTCTCTCTCTCTCTCTCTCTCTCTCTCTCTCTCTCTGATGTGATCTACGGTGTGTGTGTGTGTGTGTGTGTGTGGTGACAGGCCTGGGTCTGGGTCTGATGTACACAGCCTCCATCGTCATCGTCAACTTCTTCTTTGATCGTCGCCGCACAGTGATCATGGGAGTGGCTCTGTCTGCGGCCGGTGAGTTAAGCCTGTGTCACACGGACCGACAATCACGTAAAGCTCTTGTGACACTGACCGATCCACATGTCTTCACAGTCAGCGATTCACGCGTAAAGTCCTGGCCACTTTTTCCATTGTTGCCCTTAAAACCTTTAATTGCTGTGTGTATGACGGCTCGGTAAACACCTATTAACTTTGTTGTTGTTGTTGTTGGATAGGAGACTTGGGGGTGGGGTGGGTGAGAGGGAAGGAGATAAAAATGGGGAGGAGGGGGGTTTCTGTTAATTAATTTGGAGGTGGACCACTGCCCTTGGCAAAGTGGTTAACATCACGTACTCTCGGGCTGGGAGGTAGTGGGTTCGCTTCCCATCAGAGCCATTTATTTTGTGGATTTTTTTTTTTTTTTTTTTTTTGCCCCGACCAGCTCGTACCCAGAGTTGAGTTTGTTGTGGACCCTGTTGGGAAGATTGGGACACACAGTCGAGTTTCACCCACTTAATGGATGCGTCTCTGAGAGTGTTGGTCAAATTCCCTGACCAACACCGCAGATGTCTGTATCTCTCGGGCCTGTCCTCAGTTTCCATTGCCTGTCCACGCCTATGCTCTTGATTGGATTCTATTGGGGTCAGTGGTTTTGGGAAAATACATGGGATTGTCGTTGGACGGAGAGCTCACTTTCGCCGGCTCTGTGGTTAAGCAATTATTGCCGTCAGTAGGGGTCTTAGTTGGTGGTTTCCTGCGTATGTTGGGTCAGAAGAGGCAGCACTGAACACCACCGAAGTGACTCGGCAGGAGTGCAGTGTCTCCTCTGGTTGGTTGCCACATGACGAATTGACATTGACCGCTTCCTGTGAAATGCCGGTGCCGGAGCTGTGGCGAGCCGGGGCCGGGCTGTGGCTGTGGACGAAGAGTCGAAATGAGCGGCATGGATGCAATGCCACTGAGGTGGCACAGAAGATGGGACAGGGAAAAAAAGAAGAATTGTAAGTGAAAAGGCGTACAGCAGTTTAACTTAGACAATCATCAGGGCTCTCAGTTTTTTAGCCTCACAGAAACTATCATCTCAGGTTGCAACCGCCGTGTTGCCAAACGCATAGAACGATGTTTTACGTGGACAGGTATCGGCATCACCTTCACGCCTGTGCTGTCCCGCATCCTGATCGACCAGTTCAGCTGGCAGGAGACCATGATGATTCTGGCCGCCATGGCTGCCCACGTCTGTGTCTTCGGTGCCGTCATGTTTCCCCGTGCACGAACCGCCCTCCCTCTGCCTCCAGCTCTGCCACAAAACCCCAGCAGTGTAGGAACCTTAACCCCGATGTCTGCACTGCAGGCAATGTTACAGTGGACCATCATGCAGCTCTTTCCACACCACTAACTCCTTCGTCAAAACACGATTCCGGTACTAAGTCAAGTTTTGGTGACGTGGTGGGTGAGAAAAGCGGTGTTAAGACAGTGGAAGGTGAAGAGGATCAACCAAAGGTTGTTGCTGGTGGTCTGGCAGAACGGGTTCAGCTGCTACCAAGCACAGATAGTGTCCCCAACACTGGCAACGAAATCCGAAACCGAGAACCTCTGTTAAAGACAAAGGCAACGGAGTATCCACACATGTAGAGTTGACTTTACAACCGCCTCACGCTGTCGGACCCAGCAGATCTCTGAACGACATCTTCCTCCCGCAGAACGGCGCCGACTGTTCACCGTGTCCCCAGCGCAGAGGTCGCAAAATGAGCCATAGCGCTCACAACCTGGACAATATTCCCCACCCAACAGCTCACCGCCGGCTGGCCCACAGCTGGCTGAGCGTGGATCAGCGAGGCACCCCCGCGGGGCAGCCAGCACAACGTCACCATCTTCACCAGTTTCCATAGCCTGTACAGCGGGGGTCTGCCCGCGGTCCTCCCCCACCTCACCCCCTCGCCTGACCCTGACTACCGCGCTGCGGACAGCGCGCAGGATCGGTTGGGGAGAATGCTGGTGACGGTGTCGGTGATGGTGGTGGTGACTGGGTGGTGTTCCGGAACGTGCCTTTCCTGTTCCTGTGTCTGCACCTGTTCCTGTCCAACATGGCCTGTGGCGTCTTCAACATCCATCTGGCTGCCTTCTCTCAGGAGGTGGGTAAGGAGGGAAAGTAAGGTATTACATGGAGGAAATGAAAAGGGGGGGGGGAGAGAGAGAGAGAGAGAGAGAGAGAGTCTGTCTACATGAGAGGACATAGATATACACCATTTTGGTAGGCCATCCAGGTGTTAATCTTGCAAATAGTTATCGACCGTCATAATATCTTAATCTGAATAGGGGAGACCATCAAAGCAGGGAACAGCTATCCGATACATAAAAGAAAAGAAAAGACTCTGAAGTGAACGCAATTTATTTACTTTTTTTTTGAAAGATATATGGAAGACAAACTGGAAATTAAACAAATCCTTTCGATGACAA
>JADBJO010009395.1:61936-74436 GCA_016801955.1 Conus betulinus
CTAGAAACTTCCTCTGTGTCATACCAGAAACTTTATCCATGTCATACCAGAAATTTTCCCTATGTCATACCAGACACTTCCTCTATGTCATACCAGTAACTTCCTCTGTGTCATAGTAGAAACTTCCTCTGTGTCACACCAGAAACTTCGTCTGTGTCAGACCAGAAATTTCCGCTATTTCATACCAGAAATTTCCCCTGTGTCATACCAGAAATATCTCTGTGTCATAGCAGAAAAACTTCCTCTGTGTCATACCAGAAATTTCCCCTGTGTCATACCAGAAATTTCCTCGTGTGTCATAGCAGAAACTTCCTTGTGTCATACCAGAAATTTTCCCTGTGTCATACTAGAAAACTTTCTCTGTGTCATACCAGAAATTTCCCCTGTGTCATACCAGAAATTTTCTCTGTGTCATACCAGAAACTTCCTTTTTTGTCAACCACAAACTTTTTCAATGTCTAACCAGAAACTCTGTCAATGTCATACCACAAACTTTCTCCATGTCATACCAGAGACTTCCTCCACGTCATACCAGAAACTTCCTTTGTGTCGTACCAGAAAACTTCCTCTATGTCATGCCAGAAACTTTCCCCTGTGTTATACCAGAACATCCTTTATGTCATGCCAGAAACTTCCTCTGTGTTATACCAGAAACTTCCTCTATGTCATGCCAGAAAATTTCCTCTGTGTCATACCAGAAACATCCTTTATGTCATGCCAGAAACTTCCTTTGTGTCGTACCAGAAACTTCCTCTGTGTCATACCAGAAACTTCCTCTATGTCATGCCAGAAACTTCCTCTGTGTCATACCAGAAACATCCTTTATGTCATGCCAGAAACTTCCTTTGTGTCGTACCAGAAACTTCCTCTGTGTCATACCAGAAACTTCCTCTATGTCATTACAGAAATCTTCACGTTGTCATGTCGTAAACTTCCTCTGTGTCATACCAGAAGCTTCCTGTGTCACACCAGAAACTTCCTCTGTGCCATACCGGAAACTTCCTCAGTGTCATACCAGAAACTTCCTCAGTGTCATATCAGAAACTTCCTCTGTGCCGTTGCAGAAGCTTCCTCTCTGAAGAAGTTTTCTCCGTTCCACTGCAGATGCATCCAATGAGTCGTGGCAAAAAACGCCCCCTGTATATCATAGCTAAAACTCCAGATTAAAGATATTAAAGGAGAACTTTCTGTTTATCGCAGTAGAAAACTTTCCTCATCTGTCGTAGCCAAAAACCCTGTCTATGCCATAACAGAAGCTTTCTCAGTGCTACAGAGTAGACAAATCACCTCCATAGGAGCAGAAACTTCCTCTGTCATTGCAATGAGTTCTGTCTGATCATAGCATAAACTTTCTTTATGTTGTTGCAGAATGTCACGGCAGCAACTTCCTTATTATTGCATCAGAAACTGTCCAAGTGTAAGCTTCTTCAATGACACTGCAAAAAAAAAAAAAAAAAAGCCTTCCACCATAAACAGCAGACACTTTCATAGCAGATACTTCTTCAATATAAAAGAATCACAAAATATCATTTTTTACCGGTGCTTTTGTGTTTTTATTTGTGGAATCTAATACATCTCTAAAGATGTCTATTTCATTTTGTTGTAAACATTGTGGTAAATTCTTGACAGAGACAACTTATTTCTGTTTGAGGACAGTCACATTGATATGTTGAGTTCATTGACTTCCTACATGTGGAGAGTGCTTTCCACTCGTGCCAGTGAAGCAGTAATGTTCAGCGTAACGCACCCCTAGAGAAATGCTATCATTGATGTGGAGGGAGAAGAAGGTAGGGTATGTTAGTAAAAGTGTGTGTGTGTGTGTGTGTGTGTGTGTGTGTGTGTGTGTGTGTGTGTGTGTGTGTGTGTGTGTGTGTGTACTTTAGCAAAAGTGTGTGTGTGTGTGTGTGTGTGTGTGTGTGTGTACATTAGCAAAAGTGTGTGTGTGTGTGTGTGTGTGTGTGTGTGTGTGTGTGTGTGTGTGTGTGTGCGTGCGCGCGCGCGCGCGAGTGTGTGTATGTGTGTGTGAGAGAAAGACAGAGACAGTGAGAGAGAGAATGCGAATGATTTATTCAGGTTGAGGCCATAGCCCATACTGAAGGGCTGACACCACAAAACATTACATTACATAAGAACGGTTTACGGTAAAGAAATGGGAAAAAAAAAAATCAATAACACATACATACATTACGCAAACTATTATAAATATACTGTTCGTAGTCGCTTTTGAGCGTCATATATGTACATAGCAAGATTGAAGAGGGCGTTTTCATGTGTTGCTAACAATAAGTTGATTCAAAAACTACAGGGGTCAAAGTAATAATTTGCCTTGATAAGGTCACTGAATGCAGGACAGCTAAGTAGAAAATGTATTTCATCTCCCTTTGTCTGATGACACCAGCGACACATCAATTCGTTACCTTTCAGAACACTGTATCTAAACCGGTGGCAAGCAATGTCAGAGACACCAAATCTAAACCTACTCAATGCACTCTTAGTATACATATTCATTTCAATGTATGCTTCAGTGTCAATGTATGCTGCAATCACATGTGTTGTTTTCAGAAGTCTGTATTGTGCAAATCTGTCACTGCTGTAGATATGGTTGTGCCAGTCTTGCCATCTGTACGTGAGAGAGAGAGAGAGAGAGAGAGAGAGAGAGAGAGAGAGAGAGAGAGAGAGAGAGAGAGAGTTGGGGTGGGAGATACGGATACAGATACATATGTTTACATATTTATTAATTGATAGGCCATTGCCCCCCATGAAGGGGTGAAGCTGAATAATCATTCCAGACTGTTACATTTCCAACCGTTCAAAATCAATACATCAAGATACCAACACCGAATGTAACTTAAACGCTTTACATAAGGAAATAGGCAGGTTTCGAATTGTCCGTTTTATTATCTGATGCTAAAAGTAACCTTCGTCTGAAAAGACTTGGATATTGACAATACTTCAAATGCATATATCGCACCCTTGAATCATTTAGTGCAGGACAGCATGAGACAAAATGCACCTCGTTTTCTTTCAGTTTTTACATAACGGACAAATTACATCGAGAGAGAGAGAGAGAGAGAGAGAGAGAGATTAAGATTAAGATTAAAATTATAGTCCCGTCAACAGCAGAGGTTATTTCAGGCTGTCACCACGTTCCAAACTACCACGTATATATGTTAAAAAAAGATTAAAAGCAAAACCTCTCCCAACCCATTAAAAACAGATTAAAAGAAACCTATCCTAGGATAGAGAGAGAGAGAGAGAGAGAGAGAGAGAGAGAGAGAGAGAGAGAGAGAGAGAGAGAGAGAGAGAGAACTCACTTAGTTCGAAGACCAGCACAAATGATTCTTCATTACTACGTGTCGTACATTTTGTTTTCTTCTTTCTTTGAATTGACTCTCTAAAGATGTTAGGCTCGCAAAGTAGGCAGTTCTAGGCATTCTGCAGCCCCGTATGTTCTTTACTTATACTTTGTCACTCTTTCCCCTAACACTCCAGGCAGCTCTGCCGTGGACCCAGAACCTGGGCGGGGTGACAGCGCTGACCTTCCTGATGGGCACGTACTACGGCAGTGCCTACACCTTGCTGAGCTCACTGACCATCGACATCGTGGGCCTTCGCTTCCTGGCCTTTGCCTTTGGAGTGGAGATGATCGCTGCTGGTCTGGGATATCTTGTGGCTCCACCAATTGCAGGTACAGCTGGTGCTGTTTGGCTTCGTGCAATTTATCATCTCCCGTCAAGGGGGTGAGTCTGTTGGCGTGTATGTCTGTGAGCAGGGCTACGCGAGGAAACTATTATCGAATCTTGGTGTGGGAGAAAGGATTACGCGAGAAGCTCTTGACGAAACTTACTGGAGAGCAGAGCTACGGCAAGAAATTCTTAACAAAAGTTGGTGGGGAAAAAAAAAACAAGGATTATGTAAGAACTTCTGAACAGAACTTTGTGGTAAGAATTATGCCAGAAGTTCTTCACGAAATTTGGTGGTGGAAAGCGGGGATACGCGAGAAATTCTTCAAGAAATTTGATGGAGAGCAGGCTTATGCGATAAATTCTCAATGAAACGTGGTAGAAAGCAGGGTAATGCAAGAAATTCGTAGCCAGACGTGGTGTAAAGCAGGAGTACGCAAAGAATTCTTTGTGAAACTTGGTAGAAAGCAGGGTTACGCAAGAATTTTTAACAGAAATTAATCGAAAGCAGGATTACGGAAGAAATCCTTAACTAAACCTGAGTGAAAGTAGGATTATGCAAGAAAATTATCAGCAAAACCTCGTTGAAGGCAGGATTATGCAAGAAATTCCAAACCAAACTTGGTGGAAAATAAGGCAATGCAAGAAATTCTTCGTGAAATTAGTAGAAAGCAGGGTTGAGCGAGACATTCTCAACCAAAGTTAATGGGATCACGCGAGAAATCCTAAACCAAACCTGGCTGAAAGCAGGATTACGCAATAAATTCTCAACAAAACCTCGTCGAAAGCAGGGTTATGCAAGAAATTCTTAACCAAATAAGAATATAGGTTTTTTGGATTCTGGATTCGACATTAGACTCAGAATCAAAACCTTACTTTAAGGTATTGGCACAGTCTTGACCCCCTACCAGGTACACTACACCACACTGCTTGAGGGGATCCGTTTTGTCTTTGACATGGGTCAGTTGCTGGCACAGGGAGTTGGTGGGTTTGTGGAACATGTTGCATCCATGTTGTTGGAAGGTCCTGGCTAGACGCTCTGAAACTCCTTTAATGTAAGAGATCACCACCTTCACACTGTCCGTATCTGTAGAAGAATGGTGGGGAACTAGAGGGTTGTCCCACATCCATGCAGGGTATCCATTAGCGGAAAGGGCAGTCTTGATGTGTTTTTTCTTCTTTCAGCTCTTTCTCCTTAGTGAAACACTGTACAGAGGCTCTGTGCATGAGGGTGTTGACAACAGCTATCTTGTGTTGGAGGGGGTGGTTGGAGTGAAAGTTCAGATACTGGTCGGTGTGGGTGGGTTTCCAATAAACACTGGTCTCCACCCCTGTCGTCATGGGTTCGGGTGATGAGAGAGTGTCAAGGAACGTGATCTTCCCTTCTGTTTCGGTTTCCGAGGTGAACTGGATACTGTCATCGATGGAATTCAGGTGAGTGGTGAAGCTGTCAACCTCGTGTCTCCTGTATGCGGGTCATGGTGTCATCCACATAGCGGTACCACATGCTGGAAGGTTGGCAGTGGTCTCAAGGGCTACTTTTTTCAAAATGTTCCATGTGCTGGTTGGCTACCACTGGAGATACTGACGAACCCATGGCAGCTCCTTGTTTCTGCTGGTAGAACTCATGGTTGAACGAGAAGTAGGTACTAGTGAGGCATAGTTCCAACAGTTCTAGCACCTGTTCTGTAGTAAGTTCACACCGGTGACAAAGGTGGTAGTCATCCTCAACCTTCTCCCGAATGACTTGGAGAGCCTTGGGTACAGAGATGCTAGTGAGAAGCGCCCATACATCATAGGCAACAAGTTTCTACCCTGGAGCCAGTGGCTGGTTTTCCATCTTCTGTACAAAATCTGTGCTGTTGACTATGTGATGCTCGGTCTGCCTGACTGAAGGTCTCAATATTTGTGTCAGGAATTTGGAGGCATTGTACATGACACTGTCACAGCTGGACACAATGGGCTGGAGGGGGGGGATGGGGGGCATCCTTCTTGTGTATCCATACAGCCTAGGCGTGGATTCTGAAGTGGAGTAAAGTCGTTGGTAAAGCCTAGGGGAGATAGAGTCTTGATTTCGATGGCTTCTTTAACTTTTCTTTTTGTGAGGAAGGGCTCTGTAGATAAGATCTTGGTTTCTTGGGGGCTGAAACTGTGGCCTGTGGCTTGTAGGTGTTCGTGTATGGTAGAAGACTGTGTCAATACCTACATTTGCGAGACAGCAAGACCACTCGCCACCCGTCTACAGGAACCCCCAAACCGATCTACTTCTGGCGGAAGAAAAGTATGTCTAGGATATCTTCACATCATTGACAAGATTATTCCAAACGCTTCACTGATCATGAAGACTGTGAAATTTCTGTCATAAATTGATAATGATATATAAAGTAATATATTTTGAACAACAACAACAGTTACAACAAAGTGAGGGGAAGAATTTTTTTTAAGTTAATACATTTTCATGGGATATTAAACTTCCTAAAGAGGCAAACGTTTACATTTCGTGTTAATTGCCCATTTTATGAAAACACACGTGGGAAGAACTTTTTAAAGAATTCCTTCCATTGTGAGAAAACGTTTTCATTTTCAGTCACGAACTGCTTCAAAGTGTGGTTCCAATATTCGTTCAGACGTGGTGGGGGTCTGTGCTGTCCTGAGTGTGCTTTTAACTGTTTTTTGACTATGTGGTACTGTTAATGAGTTGGCTATCTTATGGCTCTGTCCCTAGATTATAGTCATGCTTTGCCAGATGAACGGAACGTATACTCTCCTCGTACAATTGTTATACGTTATGATGATGATGATGATGATGACGATATCATCATCGTCATCATCATTATTGTTTATGTTGTTGTTGTTGTTGTCATCGACGTAAATCATCGAGAATGATCTCTGTTGGTCTGTCTATCTGTCTCTGTCTCTGTCTCAGTCTCTCACTCTCTGTCTGTCTGTCTGTCTGTCTCTCTCTCTCTCTCTCTCTCTCTCTCTCTCTCTCTCTCTCTCTCTCTCTCTCTCTCTCTCTCTCCTCCTTCCCCCCAGGCGTTGCCCCCCTTTACATGTACTCTCCACTTCTGTCTTCTTGAATCGATCCGACTGTTGTCTGTGGGCTGATCCGTACAGATGGATTAACATGGCATTACTTCGTGCTTCTCACAGGGTGGATTGTGGACGAGACAGGGGACTATGACAACAGCATGTACTTCGGAGGTAAGTTCTCTTCCCTGGCTTGCTGATGTCATTGCTTGTTTGAGGACTCGTTTCTTGGCTGTTGACGGGGAGGAGAGAGAGAGAGAGAGAGAGAGAGAGAGAGAGAGAGAGAGAGAGAGAGACCCAAAATTTGACTGTTGGAAATATATGTGTGGATTGCTGACGTTGTTGACTTTGACTGTTGGCAAAAAAGAAAAAAAAAACAGAAAAATCTGTTGTTGATACAGTCATCATATTGCTAACATTATTGACTTTGACTTTGTTGTTGTGCAGATGTGATTGTTGCATAATGTTGTTGACATTGTTGAGACTTAGGCGGTGTAGGTTTATTAGTTAATTATGATATTACGTGATTACATCGTCGACATTGTTGACACTGACCTGTTAACTTGTATGTTTGATGGCTGCAGATGTATTTACGTGATCACATTGTTGACTCTTAACTGCCCGTCTGAAAATTTGAGGGTTGCTAGTATCATGTAATTGTGTGATTATGTTGTTGATGTTGTTAACAATGACTGTCAATCTGTGTGTTTGACTGTTGCTAAGATACATTATGTGATGACGTTACTGACACCATCGGCTCCGATTTTTACCTGTAGGTTGAGGGTTGGTAATATAATTGTGTAATTGCAGTGCTGTTACTGTTGCGTACAGGCCACGCCTTTGACGCCTATTCTCGTCTTTTAAAGGTGGAGAAATTCGGTGGTGTGTTCCTTGTCATGTGCCACTCACAGCAAAACATACTCTTTTAGAGTGTTGGGACTTTGCATGATGTGAGACCTAAACACTTTACAGCAGACTCCACGATAACCTTGTTCAGAGATGTCCCACCTGATGCGATCTTTGAATTTCTGAAAGAGATCAACATTTTTCGTCTGATGTAAGATTTTTACTGAAATTTCCGGTGTGTTTTTAGAAGGTGTATTTTAAAGAGTTGTGTGAATGAGTCTTTTTTTTAATGACTTTTGAGTTGACTGCAACGCGGTGACCGCCCAGATACGGCCCTTTGCGGTCGGCTGGGCTATAAGCAACATTACCTTAGTCCACTGTTGCCACTGGCAGATAACCTGTATATGTCATGATCATTTATGTAATCATGTGACTTCACTGCCCATATTGTTGACACTGATAAATTACCTGTATACTTGACTGTTGGCATTATAATGGTGTGATAACATTACTGATTTTGTTGACCCTGATTATTATCAATTTGTACTTTTTGACGGCTGCTGATACAATTTTGTGATTGCTGATATTTTTTTTCATACCGGTCATTGAAGTGCACGTTCGACAATTGTTTATGTAATGATTTAATTATGTGATAATATTGACAATATTATTGTCAACGCTGACTGTTTACCTGTATGTTTGACGGTTGTAACTATAATCGTGCTCACATTGATGACACTGATCGTTTTCATGCACGGGTGATTGTTGCTAATATACTGTAATGATATTACCGAAACCGTTCACAATGAATCTGTTAAATTTTTACTGGTGTTGTCATGCGCGATTCAATGTCTGTCATAGCCGATAGATATCTGCAAGGTTGCTGCTGAAAATTCTTGGTTTTATTCGTGGTGTTTAAGCGCTTTTTTTTTTTTTACTGCCCAGCCGAGCCGTCTCGAGCCCAGTTATGTCACGTTGTGGTCGTTGCTCACGTGCAGGATTTCTGATGCTGCTGTCAGCGCTGTGTCTGCTGCGTCTGACCTGTGGACGCCCTCCAGGGTCTCCCCCTATTGGTTACCTCCCTTTGTCTCTCGACCCCCAGGCGACCGTGGAGCTGAACCCGGAGGAAGGCGACACACGACACGCGCTGGATCAAAGCGATAGAGAAATGACAGGCAGCGAGTGGCACGTGCTGACTCGGAATGGGATGTAGAGAAAGGTCAGTCAGAGAAACGGGCGGTATATTCCAGTCACTCAGAATGGGGATATAAAGACGACAATCAGATCAACGTTTATTCAACCATGCCACTACCAACATACTGCCATGAATTTATACAAATCGACTGCCAGCAAAACAAATGCAGAGTAACTAACTATTGATTAAACCAAAGCATCATATATATATATATATATATATATATATAGAGAGAGAGAGAGAGAGAGAGAGAGAGCGTCTCATAGACTGTCAATCAAAAAAACAAATGATCGTCAACTGTTGCGTTCTTTCTGACCAAAGAATGGAAAACACACTGTGTTATTATTACGGCCTGCTGCCATAGTGACTTTAAGCGCGTCAAGAACTGACGTGATGAAGCACCACACTCAAAGAACAAGAACTATTCGCACAAGAGTGAAGAAAGTGACAGTTTTGATGGACATGCAGAGAATCACAATTATTTCAAGTGGGTGCGAAACTTCAGCAAGAAGCAGACAGCTGTGTCAATAATGTTGTGAGCGCACTTGTCTTTTATTTTGCAGATAAGAGAAAGAACAGAACTGTGCGGGAGAGTTGCTGTTGAACTGGTATAGGGTCAGGCAATAGCCGGTGAATGATGTATGATTGAACAATGTCACACACTTCAAACAGTTTACATCAGACTGCGTGAAGAAAGAAATGACTCAGAAACGTCCCACTTGATGAGACTTTTTAATTTCTGAAAGAGAACAACGTTTTTCTTTTTTTCCAGTCTGGTATAATTTTTTTTTGCGGAAGTAAGATTTTAACAAAATTCCGGTGTACTTTTTAAATTTTGTGTTAGATTATGTGTTTTCTTGAGGTGTTTTGTGCATATTTATTTGTTTGTTTTTAAATCTGACTTGAGACTAAACTTCAATGGGGCGACAGACCTGATATGACCATTTGCGGTCGGCTAAGTTATAAGCAACATGATCTGTGTGTGTGTGTGTGTGTGTGTGTGTGTGTGTGTGTGTGTGTGTGTGTGTGAATCTCTGTGTCAGTCTGTCTGTCTGTCTGTCTGTCTCTCTCTCTCTCTCTCTCTCTCTCTCTCTCTCTCTCTCTCTCTCTCTCTCTCGTATGAAAGAACATACATGAATTGCTTAATGTGAGACATTAACACTTTGCAGCAGACTGCAATAAAACCTAACTCAGGAACGTCCCACCTGATGAGATTGTTTCATTTCTGAAAGAGGTCAACATTTTCTTTATCTGGTCTTGGATATTACAGAATCAGATTTTAATGAAATTCCCGGTGTGCTTTTTCATGACGTGTTTTACTGAGGTGTGTGTGTGTGTGTGTGTGTGTGTGTGTGTGTTTGTGTGTGTGTGTGTGTGTTAAATCTGACTTGAGAGTTGACTTCAGCGTGGAGACAGCTCAGACATAGCTCTTTGCGGTTGCTGAGCGCTAAGCAACTCTCTCTCTCTCTCTCTCTCTCTCTCTCTCTCTCTCTCTCTCTCTCTCTCTCTCTCTCTCTTTACAGCAACTTCACGAAAACCTTGTTCAGAGATGTCCCACCTTGACGTGATCTTTGAGTTTCTGAAGGCGATCAACATTTTTCATATGATGTAGGACTTTACGGAGGAAAGATTTTTTAACAAAGTTTCTAGTATGTTTTTGTTAAGATGCAGTTGAAAGGGTTGTGTGAATGAGATTTCTTTTTCTTTTTCTCTTTTTTTTTTTTTTTTTTTCTTTTGATGAGTTGTGAGTTGACTTCAACGCCGTGATAGCCCTGATATGGCCTTTCGGTCGGCTGAGCTGTAAGCAACATTACCCATTATCTCCAGAAACATTAGTATGAAAAGGGTGTCACAGCTGACGACATAGACTGTCTCGTTTTTTCACAGTACTCACTGAGATGTGTCCCCATGTCTGTTTTGAGCCCCAGGCTTCACGTGCTGGGGATAACTGTTGACTTTTGCTGTAACTCCGAACCGGCCACACGCCACAGTTAGGATTTTGCACTAAAACACTTTATCATCCATGTAAACGTTTTGAGGCCCAACATGAGCTTGAGCCAGCATGTAACACTAAACTGGCAACTGATCAAACGAACAACTCCTCACCGATTATTTCCCTTGTTTTGGAGGGGGGTCGGGGGTGGGGGGATTCACCGATGAAATGACACACAATCCTCAAATACATGACCTTCCTCTTAGTTCACGGTACGTTTCAGGCCTTTGCACTCACCGTGACCCTACCTTTGCGCCAGCTGGAAACCCCTCAAATAGTCCCATTCATTTGATTTTAATCAGTCTGCTTGGAATCACCAGGCTCGTACCTCGATGGCCATATGAAAAAAAATGAGGAGAATCAACTTTCAGACACAATAATAATTCTCAAAACAATCTAGTTGCGCCAGTCTATAAATACTCGACTCCTTAAGCAAGGCCTTGGCGCATTAATTTTTGGTGTACAGATTGTACACTCTGACCATGTAGTGGCTTGCTAGCTTGTTTGTCTTTAAATTTTTTGTGGAAAGACAGACTGACAGACAAACAGACAGAGAACAGTAGGATAGAGGAGGATGCAACTGAGCTGGGAGAGGCAACCCAACAAAAAGTGGAGCAAAATAAATGGAACTTTGTCATGAGTCAAAGTCAAAAGAGAAGACGAAATTGATATGTGGATAGAGTAATTTAAAACGAAGGGAAGTGTTCGTTTCTGACTACTGTTTTGAGAGACAGTCTTAATTTTGGTGTGTGTGTGTGTGTGTGTGTGTGTGTGTGTGTGTGTGTGTGTGTTCGTTCGTTCTTTGTTTTTACGTCTTTTCACCATAAGTGATATTAGACCAAAGAGTGCGTGGGTGAGTGCTTTTGTCTGTGAGTGTGTGCGAGAGTGTGAGAGTGTAAATGTGTGAGGTAATGAAAACTGTGAACACTGCGTAAACAGTAAAGAGGAAAATGTTAAAGATACATATAACAAACAAAATGTAAAATACAGAAACAAGGGTGGGTGGATGTGTCCCTCACCACAAATCTACACTGGAGAAAAAAAAAACAAAAACTACAGGAATGACCTGATGGGGGTGTGAATTAGGGATTCAGCAATTTGTAGTAAAACCTTTGTATCATATAATAAATCTTCTATGTTTTCTTCCGAAACATTCTTTGCTGTGTGTGTGTGTGTGTGTGTGTGTGTGTGTAAGAATTGACACCCCTTTTAGATCATCAAAGGTTTCATTGTTCTGTTTTGTTTCATTTGATTATTTTGTGTCTTAAATAAAGAGAAGTATGGAGCGAGTAAGCGTGAAGAACAGTGCTGGGAAATGTATATGTCTGTGAAAGTTTGCGTGAGGTATGAAAGAGAAAATATGTCAATAAATATTTGCGCTTTGCACAAAATGAAATCCTTTTCTTGTTTGTTTATTGGGCACTGACAAAGACAGTATCAAGCCTGTGCAAATGACTGAGGACAATATATGTTATGATGGTCACCCAGACAACAACACCACCAACAGCAACAATAACAACAACCCAGCTACACATGACTCAGTGTAATGGTGTTACAGTCACCTAGACAACAGCAACATCAGCAACAGTAACAGCAACAGCTTTTGACGTAAGTGCCTGTGCCTTTGTTAAGTGTTTGATTGGTCCCGTTCTATAGTTTGTTGTGTTTATCATGCCCTTAGCATTGAAAATTGTGCGTGAGCGTGTGTCTGTGTGTGTGTGTGTGTGTGTGTGTGTGTGTGTGTGAGAGAGAG
>JADBJO010009395.1:81936-84172 GCA_016801955.1 Conus betulinus
CAGCCAGGCCCCCACAGACGCCGCCACGCCCAGCGTCCACCCGGGAAAACAGCCTCCGCTCCCTCTCCTCCATCCACCCCGCCTGCCTCAGCCCTCCTTTCTCCGCAGGCTCGAACCCCAGCTCGCGGGCCAGCGCGCACACGGCCGCACGCGCCGTGACGTCATCGCTGGCCACCGACACCGTCCTCCTCCCGCCGGCGGAAGTGACGCCGTTCTCCAGAACGTAGGCGGGAACGGAGTTGAAGGCCTTGACGATGACGGCTTCCGGTGCGAGCGAGGCCAGGAGATGAGCGTTGGAGCGGGCATTTCTGGGAGGGGTGGGGCCGGTGGAGTTGGACACGTCCACCAGGACTTTCCCAGAGCACAATCCGGAGAGCTCCGGGGTGAAGGTCTCCTCGTAGTGCTCCACGTGCAGCGCCACGACGATGACGTCACTGCTCTTGACGCAGTCTTCCAGCGTCGTCACCCTTACGTCACCCTCTACGTCATTCTGGGGGTGACGACGCTCGGGCTGACGACTGCCCAACACCACGGAGTAGCCGGTGGTCCGGAGACGCTGGGCGAAGGCAGAGGCGAAATTCCCCGTGCCCAGAATGCCCACCTGCTTACCGTCCCGCGACTGTGCTGCGCTTTTGTTGTTCGGAGATGTCGATGTTTGGTGTCCATCGTGTGGCTGCACACCAAAAATGAATGCACCAAGGCCGTGCTGAAGGAGTCGAGTATTTATAGACTGGCATAATTAGATTGTTTTGAGAATGTTTACGGTGTCGTGCTGAAGGAGTCGAGTATTTATAGACTGGCATAATCAGATTGTTTTGAGAATGTTTACGGTGTCTGAAAGTTGATTCTCCTTGTTTTGTTTCATATGGCCATCAAGGTACAAGCCAGGTGGTTCCAAGCAGACAGATTGAAATCAAAGGAATGGGACTATTTGGGCGCTTCCAGCTGGCGCAAAGATAGGGTCACGGGTGAGTGTAAAGCCCTGAAGTGTGTTGTCAAGTAAGGGGAAGGTCATGTGTATGAGGAGTAGTATGTTGTTTCATCGGTGAAAATTTTCCATATCGATGGAAATAATTGGTGGGGAGTTGTTCTTTTGATCTTCCTCCTTCTTTTTCTGCGTATGCAGGTTGATACTCCTTCGGACACCCCCTGTCTAGAAAGGCAAGGATAAATCCCATCTACCCAACAAAGGGAGTGGAGCTGTGTGTGTGTGTGTGTGTGTGTGGTGTGTGTGTGTGTGTGTGTGTGTGTGTGTGTGTGTGTGTGTGTGTGACCGTTTTCTATCCCACCGTTAAGGTAGCCATACTCCAACTTCGGGGAAGGTGCATGCTATGTGTAACGTGTCATCCATACCAACGGCCAAACTGGCCTTCTCTTCCGAAAGTTGGTGATGGGATTTTACTTGTGTGCAAGATGCTAGGCGTGCATTCACGCACGGAACCTCGGTTTATAGTCTCATTCGAAGGACTATATGGGAAATGGAGTCAGGACCAATTTTAACTCCGAGGGAAAAAATCTCCCAGTACCGAAACGGCCCGGCGGAGATTCGAACCCGCAACCCCAAGATCACGAGCCCTGTTCTTTTGATCAATAATCAGTTTAAAATTAGATGTTGGCTCAAATTCATGATGGGCCTCAACACGCTTACATGGATTATATAGTGTCTCCGTGCAAAATCCAAATTGCGGCGTGTGGCCTGTCTGCGAGAAAGTTAGCGTTCCTTGTGTTTTGTCTCTGCAACACTCGGAGACCAATATCTGTTAAAATCAATTTGGCCCTGAGTAAAAGCAAATAATGAATAAGTAAATACTCGATTGGTTGACAATTTGGATGTCAAATCTGTTTTCAAAATGCATATGGGCCTTAAAAAGTTACCCTTATCTTCATCACGAATGACAACTCGGTTCGAACGATAGCAATGGGAATACTGATATGGATAACAAACTGTGATTTATGATATGAACGGTACGCTTTTAATTGCTGACAAATAGGTGGAATTCCTGAACGCAGCTGAGTAAGTATGTATATGAGAAAAAAGTAAATGATGGGAAAGAATTATACTGATTTGTGCAGAGGTGTGGCATTCTGTGATTCATGTGACAGAAATATCGAATTTATGATGATTATTTTGTGTTGTTCATCGCCTGCTGACCGTCGGGAGCGATATCAGGGCTGTCCCGTAGAAGATGAGTCTATATATTGCGGGGGGGGGGGGGGGGGACAGAAACAAACGCAC
>JADBJO010009396.1:0-5000 GCA_016801955.1 Conus betulinus
TAGAGAATAGATAGGAGATAGAGAGGGATGGAGAGAGAGAGCAACCAGACCAGAGAGAGAGGAGGGGAGAAGAGGAGAGGAGAGAGAGAGAGAGAGGAGAGAGAGACGGAGAGATAAGAGAGAGAGCAAATCAGACCAGAAGGAGAACAGACGGACGGACACACACAACACACACACAACACACACACACACACACACACAGACCAGACCAGACCGAAAGAGAGCGAGAGAGAGAGAGAGACAGACAGACAGAACAAGACAGACCGACAGAGAGGAAAACCAGACCACAGAGAGGACCAGACCACAGAGACAGGACAGGACAGACAGACAGACAGGCAGAGAGAGAGACAGAGGACAGAAACAGAGAGATACGGGAAGGGCAGGAGGGTGGGAGGGTGAAGGAGGGAGGGGGGACGGATTGGGGGGGGGGGTGGGGGGTGGCTGGGGGGGGAGGAAGGATGACGATGCGAACGGAGACCTGGCTACGGAAGACGAATTTCAAAGACCCGGGCGGGCGGCGGCGCTTCGGCAAGGTCGTTTGGATCGCTGAGGCGAAGACAGTGCCCGCCTTGGCTGGGGTTTTTTTTTTTCCTACCTGCTGTTTTAACAGCTGTGGCTGGGAGGGGGGTGGGGGTGGGGGGGGGGGGGGAAGGGGGAGTCCTCCGGTTCGCCAGGAATCCAAGGACTTTTGTCTAGTTCATTAGTTGTTTTGTTGTGTGTGTGTGTGTGTGTGTGTGTGTGTGTGTGGTGTGTGTTTAATTCCCCCCCCCCCCCCCCCCCCCCCCCCCCCCCCCCCCCCCCCCCCCCCCCCCCTTTTCCCATTCCCCCCTCTCACCCTTTTCCACTTTTTTTTTTTTTTTCGTCGTTGTCAACCGACTTTTCTTTGAAAGTGTCGCGCACGTGTGGTTTGCTTAAAAACAAAAACTAAAACAAAAAAAAAAAAAAAAAAAAAAAAAAAAAAAGCAAAAAAAAAAAAAAACGCTGAAGGTAGACGCAAAACGATCACCTTTCGGGGGAATGCCTTTTTCTTTTCCCTTAAAATCTCTCTCTCCTCTCTCTCTCTCTCTCTCTCTCTCTCATTTCACCACACACACACACACACACACACACACACACACACACACACACGCACCCTCGATTTGCGTGCATTCGCATAAAACAAACAGCAGAAAAAAAAGAAAAAAAAAAAAAGAGGGCGAGCATGAATGATTCATCAGGGGAAATAATGCGGTCACTATCGTTTCATGTGTCATAAACCCCTGGCCGTCTTCATGCGTGAAACTATAACCACCCACCTTCCCCAGTCTCCTTCTTCCAGGTCGCCCCTCCCTGACCCCTCCCCTCCCTCCCCCTCCCCCCTTCACCTCCTTGTTACCGCCCCCATCCTCTCTGCTCTCTCTGTCTCTCTCACTCTCTCTCTTCCCTCCACCCCCCCCTACCACCCTTTTTTGTTCAGCTCTCAATAAATTATTATCAGTGCGTATTGGGTGGTTTATAGACTTGGCATCACACAAACAGATAAAAAGATCTCTACAGTAAAAAAAAAAAAAAGAAAAAGAAAAAAAAAAAGTAAACTATGTGACTATGGATTTGGTGCTACACTGTGAAATGTTAAAACGAAGCTGCGTGTACGATTGATTCAATGTGTACGGTTCAGGAAGCGCCACAGATCATCAAGATAAGCTGTGCTTCTATGTATTTGGTGTAAAATGTATAAATAATGACGCATTTGTGTTACTGCTTATCTGAGACTGTATGATTCTTAAAGATGTCGAATATTATTTTTTAGAAAAAAGAAAAAAGGAAAAAGAAAAAAGAAACCAAGTTGTGATTTCATGGCTTCGCTACTGTATGGTTCACCGAAGATGTCAAATGTTGACATGCACTCACCGCCTTGGCTTAAGGCTCTGTCAGGCCATTTGACATAGGCTAGAACACCAAGGCTACATCAAAATGTTGTTATGCTCTGCATAGTTACGCGGGAATTGTCTTCAGATGTGACAAGCTCCTAGCTTAACATTATCAGTCTCCCAAATCCCCCGAAGTCAGAGTGTGGCTGCCCATGTGGCGGGGTAATCAAAACGGTCACGGTCATGTTCTAATCCCCAGCTGATGCATTTGTACCATGGTGTTCAAGTACTTCGGCTGTTCGGATGATCCCTGGAGTCTTTAAAGCCAGGGTACGACAACGACGACGACAACAACGACATGCGCACACACGCTGTGTGTTGTGGGCTAAGAAAGAAGTCAAGAGTTTGAGCGATTCCAGTCTGTGCCACCTCCGCGGCATTATTCCCACGCCTCTCATTCTGACTCCCTCATGGATAAATAAAGCCTGGCCGTGTCTGGAGGTGTACTGTCTTCACCTGTCAGACGAACAGCAACGAGGGAGGCTGCGGGACGCACGCGGCAGTGGCTTGACGGTGGCGTTTTTCGCCGGTGGGCTCTGCAGTCATGAAGTATGGGTTGGTAACACCCATGGGAACGCTCCCGTGGAGGGTCTGCCATGTCACATCCTGTGGCAATTAGGCAATCGCTTCTGCCAGGGAGCGATATGTCCCATGACGTCTGAATGGAATGCCCTATGCGTGCCTGCACCCTATGTGAACACAGCGCAGGCTGCCAAGGGTGGTGCAGGATTGCTCCCAGCTGGTTTGTTCGGCGGGTTGAGAGGACAGTACTTCTCTGGGTCCCACCCGCACCTTCGGTCGTTTTTTCTTTCTTTTTCTTTCTTCTTTCTTCCTTTCTTCTTCTTCTCTCTTTCTTTCTTTCTTTCTTTCTTTTTTTTTTGTCTTCACAGCCGCACCCAGACGTGTCCCCAGTTCCCTGCGAGGTGGCACAGCAGCGAACACCAAGGGAGAGGCGGCAGCTCTCCTTGAAGGACACTGATGTGAGAGGTCAGTGTCAGGAGGCGCGGCGAACCTTCCAGCCCCGTATGGTGACGGCGGGTCTAGCCTGTGTCGCTGGAGGACGGCTCTAGGAGATGTGGGGGCGATCGGCGAAGGAGCGCTGCCTGACTACGATCACCGTGGCCTCGCACACAGTGCTTTTGAGGGTCGGGCATGGGGCCACTTCTCATGGGGTTGGGCCGAAAAAAAAATTGCCCTCTCGGCCGTAGTCTGTGTGGAGCACAGAATACAAGGACTCGTGCAGCGCTCCAGCGACTTTCGTCCTGCTCCCTCTTTGAGGCGGCCTCACGCGGCACAGGACCATCGCCACCCGAGCATGAAGAAGGCCGCCTGGTGGCCCTGAAGACAGACCTTTTGGATGGGAGGAAAGAGGCGAAGTTGACCGACGCCCGTCGTCGGCCAACCAATATCAGAAAAAGAACGAGTTCACAAAACAAGCTAGAGCTGATAGAGCGACAGAGGACAGCCCCCCACAAGGAACCAGACCCACTAATGCCAACGACAACAATTGCCACGAGACATGCAGACCTCCGTCTGCAAGTTTATCTTGTGCTTAAGGGCCCATGGCCAATATGACGTAAAACTCATCCATTTGACAACGTGTTCCATCGTACTCCGGCACCGTAGTCCACAAACAGCGATGACTGCCACAAGTCGTCACGAGGCCAATGTGACGTAAAACTCATCCATTTGACAACGTGCCCCATCGTACTCCGGCACCGTAGTCCACAAACAGCAATCACTGCCACAAGTCGTCACGAGGCAACCCGCCGCAGCAGACCCCGCACAGCCACTGAGTTATGGTGGCAGTGTTCAATGACGGCTTCTTCAGATCCACCACACGCTCGACATCGCCGACGAAGTCCGCTTCTGGAGACAACAGGACCTCTGTCGTGGAGCCGCCTGAAGGCCAACAGAACGCATCCAATGACAGCCCCTGAGCATAGTGGAAAAAAGTCTCGTTCTGTGACTGGAGACGTCCTCACTGAGGTCCCCACAAGAGCAGGGCATGAGGAGTCACAGAAGGAGACTCTTCCACTATGGAAGGATTCTATGGAACGCCGCTTTGAACTAAGACTGTGTAGCGGGCCGCAACCTGCGCTTCTTTCGTGACAGTTCCCGGCAGTCGACCGGACCCGAGGGAAGCAGACACCTGCAGTGTTGGTCAGGAATCCCAGCTACTCTCAAAGACGAATCGATTCAGTGGTTTAAAAAAACCTGGCCATGCGGATGAATGAAAAAACAAACTGACGATGTACAGACGACCAGAAATGAAAAATCTATTTTCCAGAGAGAGAAATTTGGATCTGTACATAGACGTGAGTCGTACATGGTCGGCAAAGCTGATGCACGATGAATGCCCGCCGCTGTACGTCTTGCGTCACGATTTCATCCAAACATGGCGTGAAAAGAAGGACCAGGACTATTGTGTGTGTGTGTGTGTGTGTGTGTGTGTGTGTGTGTGTGTGTGTTGTGTGTGTGTGTGTGTGTGTGTGCGTGTGTTGCGTGCGTGGTGCGCGCGCGCGCGCGTGTGTGCGTGTGTGTGTGTGTGTGTGTGTGTCTGTCTGTCTGTCTATCTGTCTGTGTCTGTGTGCACGCGCGCTCACGTATGTTTGTGCCTGTGAGAGAGAGGAGAGAGAGAGAGAGAGAGAGAGAGAGAGAGAGACAGACAGACAGACAGACAGACCGACAGACAGACAGATACAGAGAGAGAGAAAGAGAAAGAGAGAGCGTCTTTGTGTATGTGCAAATGTAACTTTATGTGTGTGTGTGTGAGCGCGCGCGCCCGCGCATGCGTGTGTTCGTGTGTACATGCGTGCGTGCGTTAGTGCGTATGTGTGTGTGTGTGTGTGCGTGCGTGCGCGCGCGTGTGTGTGTGTGTGTGTGTGTGTGTGTGTGTGTGTGTGTGTGTGCGTGCGTGCGTGCGCGCGCGTGTATGTGTGTGTGTGTGTGTGTGTGTGGTGTGTGTGTGTGTGTGTGTGTGTGTGTGTCCCGCTTACACGTATGCTGCGTGTCTTTTCAGTTTTTTGTTTTTTTTTTTCACGCCTGTGCTGTTGGTGATGATCGGCGGAAAATTGGATGAGACTGCTG
>JADBJO010009396.1:7500-10000 GCA_016801955.1 Conus betulinus
TGTGTGTGTGTGTGTGTGTGTGTGTGTGTGTGTGTGTGTGTGTGTGTGTGTGTATGTGTGTGTTGTGTGTATGTGTGCGCGTGTGTGGTGTTTGTGTGTGTGTGTGTGTGTGTGTGTGTGTGTGTGTGTGTGTGTGTGTGTGTGTGTGTGTTTGTATGTGTGCATGTGTGCGTGTGTGTGTACGTGTGTGTGTATGTGTGTGTGAGGGTGTGTGCGTGTGTGTGTGCGTGCGTGCATGCGTGTGTGCGTGCACGCGTGCGCGTGCGCGCGAGTGTGCGTGTGTGTATTTGTGTGTGTGTGTGTGTGTGTGTGTGTGTGTGTGTGTGTGTGTGTGTGTGTGTGTGTGTGTACGTGTGTATTTGTTTTGTGTGTGTTTGTGCGTGTGTGTGTGTGTGTGTGTGTGTGTGTGTGTGTGTGTGTGTGTGTGTGTGTGTGTGTGTGCGGGCGCGCGCGCGTGCGTGTTTGCGTGTGAGTTTTGTGTGTGTGTGTGTGTGCGTGTGTGTGGCGTGTGTGTGTTTTGCTGTTGCGGTTGTTGTTGTTGTTGTCGTCGTTGTTGTTGTTGTTGTTGTTGTTGTTGTCGTGTATTGCCCTTTTTTTTTTGGCGGGGGGTCATTTCCGCCGTGTTTATCTGCCTCAGTCAACACAAACTATGTTCCAATCCCTTCCGACGACGACAAGCCCCCGAGACTTCACAACGACGCAAACTTACAAACCATGAGAAAACGCGAGAGTTTGTTGGGCGGTTTTTTTTTTTTTTTTTTTTCTGTAATAACAACACGTCTGGAACCCCTCATCTGGTCTGTGAACATCCCATCTCTGCCCCCTGCGTTTCAAAATAGCCTTCAGTCGTTCTTGTGTTGACAAGCACACCCTGATCTAGGTTATAAACGATGTTTGTGGAGGTGGAAAGAGAGGATTGGGGTACAGAAATCTGTGCGTTTGCGTGGGGGGGTCGGTGGCGAGGATGGGGAGGGGGGGGGGGGGGGGGGGGGGGGGGGGGGGGGGGGGGGGGGGGGGGGGGGGGGGGGGGGGGGGGGGGTTGGGGGGGGGGGGGGGGGGGGGGGGGGGGGTGGGGGGGGGGGGGGGGGGGGGGAGGGGGGGGGGGGGGGGGGGGGTGGGGGGGGGTTGGGGGAGGAAGGGGGAGGAAGAGCGGAAGAAGAGGAAGAAGTGGTCTGATGCTTTTTACTTCGGTAACTGGAAGCGCAGCCCCTCTGTAGGTATCCCCATGACAATCGTCAGTAGTATACTACTTCCTGATAATTGGCCGGCTACCTGTTTGCTACCTGTTGCTCGCGGCAAGACGTTATATTTTCTCCTTTCTAACTTCAGCATTGTTGTTGATCCGTTTTTGGGGGCCGGAATAGCTCAGTGGTAGAGTGCCGGGCTCGTAATCTTGGGGTTGCGGGTTCGAATCTCCGCCGGGACGCTTCGGTACAGGGGATTTTTCCCCTCTCGCGTTAACACTGATTCTGACTCCATTTCCCATGCAGTCCTTTCGAATGAGACTATAAACCGAGGCTCCGTGTGTGTGAACGTACGCATAACATCTTGTACACACGCGTCAAATCCCATCACCAACTTTCGGAAGAGAAGGCCAGTTTGGCCGTTGGTGTGGATGGCACGTTACACAATAGCATGCGCCTTCCCCGAAGTTGGAGTATGGCTGCCTTAATGGCGGGATAGAAAACGGTCATACACACAAAACTCCACTCCCTATACAGGGGTGTGCCGCAGGAGTATCAGCCTCGTACGCAGAAGAAGAAGAAGAAGAAGATCCGTCTGTTTTCTCTTTCAGAATTTACATGCTTTTCAGTATGAAAGAATGAGAGTGGAAACCTTTTCTTTAATATTCTAATTGAACTCACTGTCACATGAAAGCAGAATCTTGGACAAAACTCACATCTGCATGAGTGAGAAGGTTAACCTGCTCTATCCCAGCAGCCTGAATAGGGTGGGTGTTGTGGGTGTGTGTGTGGGGTGGGGGGGGAGGGGTGGGGGGGGGGGGTGGGGGGGGGTTGAAAGGGGAAATATGGCTTCCAAGCCAAAAGTCCTGGCCACAGAGGTTGGAGCAACGGGCGTGGCAGACTGGTGCGTGTGGTCTCATGCCACAGTTCCGCCAGAGGAGCAGAGTCTTGTGGTTAGCAGCAGCTGAAAATTCAGTTCTCTGCCAGGTGGCGCAGCAAGCGAACACCAAGGGAAAGGTGGCAGCTCTCCTTCGGGGGACACCGATGTGAGAGGTCAGTGTCAGGCGGCGCAGCCAGCCTTCCAGCCCGTACGGGTGACGGAGGGACTAGCCCGTGCCGCCGGGGGACGGCTCCTGGAGATGTGGGGCGATGGAACGCTGCCTGATTACGATCACGTGGCCTGGGATGCCATGCTTTTGGACCGGGCATGGGGGAAAATTTGCCCCTCTCGGCCGTAGTCTGTGTGACCACAGAATAGACGGACTCGTGCAGCGCTCCAGCGACTTTCGTCCTGCTCCCTCTTTTGAGGCGGCCCT
>JADBJO010009396.1:12500-20000 GCA_016801955.1 Conus betulinus
ACGCACACACACACACACACACACACACACACACACACACATATCAGTGCCCGAGCCTCTCCAAAGTATACAGGCAAGCCGGTTACTCCCTTCCCCCATCCCCCTAAATACCTCCCTCCCCATCCACACCCCGCTGACCACCCCCACGATCTATCGCTTCTCTGGTTCCCCCCAACATGTAGCTCTTATATGCATTTGTAACTTGTTATTCTTCGTATGAGAATTATCGTCTTCAGACGACGCCTTTTTCTATCAGACGAGAGATAGAGAGAGAGAGAGAGGGGGGGGGGGGGGGGGGGGGAGGAGAGAGACATACAGTCAGAGAGACAGACAACAGAGAGACAGACAGACAGACAGACAACAGAGACAGACAGACAGACAGACAACAGAGACAGACAGACAGAGAGAGAGAGAGAGAGAGAGAGAGAGAGAGAGAGAGAGAACATGTAGAACATGGAGAGAACATGGAGGTCTTTTCTCTCAGTGAGAGAGACAGACAGAGACAGAGACTGAGAGAGACAGAGAGAGTGAAGAAGAAAAAAGAGGGGGGAGGGGGGGGGGACAAGGGCGGTAAGCGACAATGATGACCCAGAGATGCAGAATATTTAACAACTCTCTTGGGGCCAAGTCAAGTGCGCCTTTCTTTCACCCATTGGTTCCCACACACCCTTCACATCTTTCCCCTCTCACGACCCCCCCCCCCCCCCCCTTCCTGCCCCCCCCCACCCCCACTCCCCTCTCCCCAATGGCGGACGTGTCAGAGTTCAAGGACCGGCGACCGGCGACAGCAGAACAGCACGACAACACAAGGGCGCCATGTCACGTCCGTTTCAAGTGTGTTGCACTCTGTCACGCTAACCGACTCGTTGTCTTCTCCCCGGCCAGAGAGGTCCGAGAGTTGTCACCCCCTGCTGCGGCCATCTTAATCGCCTGACTCAATCGTCTTCTCTTCCCTTCACTGTCGGACCTCCCTTCCTCCTATCCTCCCCCCCCCCCCCCCCCCCCCCCCCCCCCCCCCACACACACACATACCTCCCCAACCCCTGTCCCTTTCTCTCTCATATCGCCCGGCCCCCCACCCCCCCTCCCACCACCCGAAATCCTCCCCCCCAATACCCCCCCCCCCCCCCCCCCCCCCCCACCCGCACCTGCTGCCACCCGCACCTGCTTTTCGATTTTTGATTTTTGACTACTCTCATCGCGAGAATATGTCTAACCTGGGTTCAAAAACATCAGTAAGCCTACATGAGAAATCCAAGACACGCTTTGTATCAAACGACATGTATTCTAATTCAGCAAGCCAATAGTTACTGAACATGCAGATTTTGTATGGTGAGTAAGTGTTAGTTCATTTTTTTACAACAAAAAAAAGTGATGAAAGAAATAGGAGTTGGAGGTCCAACTAAAAAACAACAACACAACACACAACACAAAACACGCACACATTCAATCAATGTGTTGAAAACGCACACAATATATTTTAACCCTTTCCATCAATGAGACGACTGCAGGCGAAAAAACAAATCTTAAATAAATGTCAGCGAACCGCCCAGAGAAACGTGGACAAAACGAGTCACAAGACAAAACACCACGCGTTTCGACCTCTTAGGTCTTCTTCAGGTGCTAAGTGGATATTTTCGTTATTTTTGTTCGTTTTTGTTTCACCTGATGAAGACCTAAGAGGTCGAAACGCGTCGTGTTTTGTCTTGTGACTCGTTTGTCCACGTTTCTCTGGGCGGTTCGCTGACATTTATTTAAGATTCCTTTCGACCACGTTAAAAACGCGGCCTTTTCCCATGCAGCTGTGACGGCTGCTGTTTCTTTTCTTTCTTTCTTTTTTTTAATCTTTCGTTTGTTTGTTTTTTCCTTTTTTTCTAACTGTGTGTGTATTAATCAGGTCTGAAATAATAGTCATCTTGCAGTTTCAGTTTCAATTTCATCAACGAGGCGTCATTGCGTGCGGACTAGTCCATATACGGTACACCACATCCGCTAAGTTTTGAGACCGCACTACGCGTGATTTTGAAGCTGATGGATGAATGAATAACACTCAGATGAGAGAATTGAAGAAGAGGGTCTCGTGGCTACGACTCAGCAGATGTCTGACCTACGCATTTCCTGATCTTGCATCGTTTCGTAAAAGTGGAGGAGAAGGAGAAAATAAGAATTGCAGTTTTGAGATCTGTCAATCCTTCGAAAGACGTTCTCCAATCGTAGCCTTTTGGGGGCAAAGGATGGAGGATAGCAGCCCCAACTGGAGCAGGAAGTCTCCTTTGAAGAAATCAAAAGTACTAATAAGGAGAAGTAAAAAAAAAAAGAAGAAGAAGAAGATGGCTTGAACAGCACCCAGACTTCAACAAGAAGGATAGCATACTACCTGCTGCCCAGGTCAGACCCAGTGAGCATTGTGAGACTGAGGACAGGGCACTCCAGACTGAGACATCACATGTTCACCAAATTCCACATTGGCGAGTCTTCAAGTTGCCATGCGGTACAGCCCCCCAGTGACTGTGGAACACTTCCTGCAGGACTGTCCCACACATGAAAAGCTGAGGGCAGAGACCTGGCCTGCAACCAACACACCGATGAGGGGAGAAGCTTTATGGATCACTGGAGGGCCTCCGCCGTACAGCAGCCTTCGTCAGTGCCTCTGGGGTTCCTGTCCGAGTGAACGAAGAAGTGGCCTTTTTGGCTGGGGCATCGACGTGGCACTGGAGCCGGGCATTGCTGTAGTGTTACCACCACTGAGATGGTGAAAGAACTGACGAGTTTGGTCATCCCAGATGAATGAGTAAATAAATAAATAACTGAATAAAAAGTAAAGAAATGATAAATTAATAAACAAATAAACAGACAGATAAATAAATAATGAAAAAAATACTACAGAGTAGTACTAAAGACTTAAATGTCATTTCTCATAAACACTTTTCTTTTTTGTCGTTGCAACAGACTTTAGAAAAATACGAAAACTGAATATTCACAGTTGTCAGTTAGTCCCTAGCGAAAGTCTGTAGAACGATCAGCCTTAATAAGTACACGAAGAGTAGAGGTGGGGAAAAAAGGATGGCACCAAGATCTATTGATAGCTAGCGAAAGTTCTAGAACGGGTCTATCCCAGACAGAAAGATCTGTTGAAACAAACAAACAAAAAAAAAAAAAAGAAAAAAAAAAACTGAACGACTCAGTAAACATGCTGCGACGTTAGTGCCCCATGTCCCAAGCCTTGGTGTCAGTATTTCTGGCACTTGGCGCTTCCTTCCCATTCAGCCTCCCTGTTTTCCACTGCATTGTGAGTGGTGGTCTGGGTGCTACTCTTTCAGAACGGAAACGAAGATTCTGGAAGGCGGAAAAAAAATCCGTAGTCAAACAACTCATGGCAGAGGCTGAAGGTTTGTGATCATCATTGGCCTGGCTCAGTCATGTGATTAGCGCCTTGCCGGTCCTGATTTGACGTCAGCTGTGTAGTGGAGATGGATGGTAAAAAGAGGGCACATGGCAGACACACAGACACATAGAATGACAGACGACAAAAAGATAGATGAGAGGGTAAAATGAGACGGAAAAACAAGAGAAAATCAACTGCCAGAAAACGACAGAGATAGAGAAACACAAAGAGGTGAAGGACGTGTACTCTCCATCGGATCTATCACGTTGTTGCAAAAGCCCCCCCCCCCCCCCCCCCCCCCCCACACACACACACACACACTTTGCAGAACGGACACACAAGTACCAATCTTATCAATGGTGGGCGAATTCCCCCCCCCCCCCCCCCCCCCCACCACACACACACACACCTCCAACATGTACAACGACGTACTTACCAGCTGAATGAGTCACTGGGAAGACAATGGATGGGAACATACCCCAGGAAGGGCCGGTCGCCATGCCGGTGAGGGGTGGACCCCCACAGAGTGCGCGGGGCAAACACCAATCCCACCACATCCACGGCAGGAAGGTCTGTCCCTTAAAGGCGCTTCTACACGGTCCGTGTCAGGCTCGGGCTCGGTGACGATCTCTCTAACACGTGACCCAGCCAGACTCGTCCTTGTGGAACGTACCCCCACCTGCCACAAGATGCATACTGACGAGCTGCAAGTCATAGAATTCAGCTGATCAGCATTGGTAGTTCGATGTAAATGTTGACAATGAAATGCATAAACAGTTCTTTACTGATGAGTTGCAAAAAAAAAAAAAAAAAATTAGTTGATCAGCATAGGTAATGTAAACATTGAAAATGAAATGTATTAACAGTTTTCTCCACAATGACGGGTTGCAAATTATAGAATGTAGTTGATCAGTATTGACAGTTCAGTGTAAACGTTGACAGTGAAATGAATAAACAGTTTTCTCTGAGTTGCAAATAATGGCATTTAGTTCATCAGCATTGACAAATCAGTGTAAACGTTGAACACGAAATGTATAAACAGTTTTTCTCCTTGTTCCTCCGTGCAAGGTTTTGACCGGGCAAAAACTGTATTCAGATGTTTGGTTCTAGACAAGGGCAAATTAAGTAAGGTTTTACAAAAAAAAAAAAACAGTTTTTGTCGACACTAACTTTCTATGATAATGACACTGTCGGAGATATCCGTCTGATGGAAAAAGAGCGGGCATACGTCACATTATACTAATAAAAAAAACCACCAGAGCGACAACAATAATATGGTTACAGTGTTTACTCTTTGGAGAAGTTCGTTTGATATACTCAAGCACCTGCAACATTTCACACAAATGCACTCTATCTCACCGGGTCTGTCCAGACACTGGCTTGGCTTCTTGTTGTTGTTGTTGTTGTTGTTGTTGTCAGGATTCTTCCCAAGCCCTTCAATGGCACCAGCTACGAAGTCGAGTCATTCCTCTGTCAGTTTCAAAAATCGCCAGGCCTAGCAGTGGTACTGTTCAAAACTGCCCTTGCCGTAGTTAACTGTTCACGGTTGTCCAGTTCTTTCGCCGTGCTAGGGCTAGACTGTCTCCTAAGAGCTGGAGGCCCTAGAAATTGTCCGTCACTATGTCACTGTCAGCACGACGTAGCTCCTGAATTAACTAACTGTAAGTCAGCCGGTCTGCCCTCTTCGAGCCCACGTGTCGTACTGTTGGAGTCAGTGAACACTTCTCACGGAAGGTGCACTTGTGGCAAAACCGTATAGTGATGCACGTGCTGTGTTTAACAGCACGTGCATCACTATACGTTTTGCCACAATCCACAGGTGGGCTGTAAGTTTGAGTTTTAAAAAACCGTCGCTCAGTGACAGTAGGGCAGGACGGAAAGTTTGGGCCACAGCGCGCAGTAGTTTTTAAGAAACGTACGCATTTACTTTGTTGTCTTCAGACCTGTTTGAAGCATAAATGATGCCTGACCTTTTCAGGGTCAGCCTGAACGGTCTTTCCCCCAACTGCAAGGCTGAAAGGCCTCTGAGCAAGATGCCATCTATCGCCCTTGATATGGTACTGCTTCTCCGAGTTCTGTATCCAGTTTAGATCGTCCCTAAACGGTTCAGTGAATTCATCTCAAGTGAACGAGTAATTCTTATTCTGTGAACTCTTCATGCACGAGACGAACGAACAAGCGAGAGAAATGATGATCAGCTTGCCAGATTCTACTGCAAAGCCGTGAGGAAAACTCCTCTGGCCGCAACGATGTTAACGTGGCTGTCTCGGTGTCTGTGCGACCTATTCGTCATGGTCAAGTCAAGTCAAGTCAAATTATCTTTACTGAGAGTTAAAGAATAAGATTTATGGCTTTTTTTCATCCTGCCCTCACAAAAAAGGCATAAATATCAATTATAATAATGATGGGGGGAAAAAAGAGAAACGCGAAGCAACGCATACGTAGAAATCAGAAATATACAAATGTAATGAAACAGGAAACAATTAACAACCATTACAATCGATATGGTGCGTGTGTGTGTGTGTGTGTGTGTGTGTGTGTGTGTGTGTGTGTGTGTGTGTACGTGCGTGCGCGTGCGTGTGTGTGTGTGTGTGTGTGTGTGTGTGTGTGTGTGAACTAGGTAACAGGCTAACCACTGTGCAAAATGACTTCCCCAGACAGCCTGTGGTTAGCAAAACTGGAGACAGGCCCTGTTGTAACCAGATGAAGTCTGTCAGGAGAACACTCCGCTGTCCAATGTCCTCCTTTGTCTCCTCGCCTTAACAGGTAAAGGGTCACCAAGACATCACTTGGCTGACCTCCTGACAACAGTGATCTCTCTGGTGCGGTCGTCGGAAGCCTTTCTGAGAGTAGCTAAGAGCAGGCCAGGCTGCTCCCTGGTGTTGATCTCCAACCTCTTCTCTCTGCCTCTTCTGTCTCTGCCTCTTCTGTCTGCCTCTTCTGTCTGCCTCTTCTGTCTGTCTCTTCTGTCTGCCTCTTCTGTGTCTGCCTCTTCTGTCTGCCTCTTTCTGTCTCTGCCTCTTCTGTCTGCCTCTTCTGTCTGCCTCTTCTGTCTCTCTCTCTGTCTGTCTCTCTCTCTCTGTCTCTCTCTCTCTCTTCTGTCTCTCTCTCTCTGTCTCTCTCTGTCTGTCTCTCTCTCTGCCTGTCCTCTCTCTCTGCCTCTCTCTCTCTTCTGTCTGCCTCTTCTGTCTCTTCTGCTCTCTCTGTCTGGCTCTTCTGTCTCTCTCTCTCTCTCTCTCTGCCTCTCTCTCTCTCTCTCCTCTTCTCTCTCTCTGTCTGTCTGTCTCTCTCTGTCTGCCTCTTGCTCTCTCTGCCTCTTCTGTCTCTGCCTCTTCTGTCTGTCTGTCTGTCTGCCTCTTCTGTCTGCCTCTCTCTGTCTGTCTGCTCTCTGTCTGTCTCTCCTCTGTCTGTCTCTGTCTGCCTCTCTGTCTGTCTCTCTCTCTGTCTGCCTCTTCTGTCTGCCTCTTCTGTCTCTGTCTCTTCTGTCTGCCTCTGCCTTCTCTCTCTCTCTCTCTGCCTCTTCTGTCTCTGCCTCTTCTGTCTCTGCCTCTTCTGTCTGCCTCTTCTGTCTGCCTCTTCTGTCTCTGCCTCTTCTGTCTGCCTCTTCTGTGTCTGCTCTGTCTGTCTGCCTCTTCTCTCTCTCTGTCTCTCTCTTCTGTCTCTGCCTCTTCTGTCTGTCCTCTTCTTCTGTCTCTGCCTCTTCTGTCTCTGCCTCTTCTGTCTCTGCCTCTTCTGTCTGTCTCTTCTGTCTCTGCCTCTTCTGTCTCTGCCTCTTCTGTCTGTCTCTTCTGTCTGTCTCTCTGTCTGTCTGCCTCTTCTGTCCTCTTCCTCTCTGTCTCTCTCTCTTCTCTCCTGCTCTCTTCTGTCTGTCTGTCTCTCTTCTGTCTGTCTCTTCTCTCTCTCTCTCTTCTGTCTCTGCCTCTTCTGTCTGTCTCTTCTGTCTGCCTCTTCTGTCTCTCTTCTCTTCTGTCTCTCTGCTCCTCTTCTGTCTCTGCCTCTTTCTGTCTGTCTCTTCTGTCTGTCTCTTCTGTGTCTCTCTCTCTTCTCTCTCTCTCTCTTCTGTCTCTCTGCCTCTTCTGTCTGCCTCTTCTCTCTGCTCTCTTCTGTCTCTGCCT
>JADBJO010009396.1:25000-27500 GCA_016801955.1 Conus betulinus
ATAAATCTTGCCGTTATACTGTCTTCTGATGGAATAAACTGTTGCCATTATGTTGTCTTCTGATGGAATAAACTCTTTGTGCCGTTATGTTGTCTTCTGATGGAATAACTTTAGCAGCCGTTATGTTGTCTTCTGAAGGAATAAACTCCTGCCGTTATGTTGTCTTCTGAAGGAATAAACTCTTGCCATTATGTTGTCTTCTGAAAGAATGAAACTCTTGCCGTTATGTTGTCTTCTGAAGGAATAAACTCCTGCCGTTATGTTGTCTTCTGATGGAATAAACTTCTGCCATGATGTTGTCTTCTGATGGAATAAACTTCTGCCGTTATGCTGTCTTCTGATGGAATAAACTCCTGCCGTTATGTTGTCTTCTGATGGAATAAACTCCTGCCATGATGTCTTCTGATGGAATAAACTCCTGCCGTTATGTTGTCTTCTGAAGGAATAAACTCTTGCCGTATGGTTGACAGAAGATCGGCGGTCGAAAGTCATTTCTCTTACCGTACTGGGCCAATTCTGTTTTTTGTGGAGGGATTTTTGTTGTTTTGTTGTTGTTGTTGTTGTTGTTGTTGTTTTTTGGGGGGGTTACTGGTTGTCTTTAGAATGCATGGGTCTGGCCAGACCCACGACGTACGGGCACTCAGGTTTTTCTTCTTCGAGAGTATGGGTCGGCTCAGACCCACGATGTACTGGAACTCTTTGTTTACCAACAACAACAAACAATTTTGGGTGCAGATGTAAGGCCATGATTTGTTGACGAAGTCATAACGTTTTGGCGGAGATAGCTTACAAAGTGTGACCAGGTATCCAATGAAGATCATGAGTGTAGGCCATTTCAGACTCACGACGTGTGGGAGAGGCTTTGATTAACAACCAGCCGCCGTGGCGCGGTGTTTAGTACCGTGGGCACGGCAAGCAGGGATTTACTGAGTTCGAACCTCCTCATCAATTTTTTTTTTTTTAAAGAATTCTATTATTGTTAGGAATTAAGGTTCCAAGGGGGCTCCAGTCTCAAAGTGGGACAGTGGGTGGTGGTGACAGGAGGGGGTGGGGGTGGGGAGTTTGGGTGTGGGGTGGTGGTTCCAGTTTCGGCTGGGGAGATTTGGGCTTCAAATTGGAGTTTCATCAGCTGAATTCTGAAACACTGAAGAGAAACAATTCAGCGAATAAGAACTAAAATCTGGAGCCCGAATCTTCCCAGCCGAAACTAGAACCACCACTACTCTCTCACCCTACCGCTACCACCTCAGGGCAATTGTTTCAGATGAGGGATCAAACCTGAAGTGCTCTCTAGAAATGCGCAAACGACAGCAGCGCTAGCCAGACTAAGACCCATCTGGAATGACAGAAACATCACAATCAGTTCCAAGAGCAGACTGATGCGCTCCCTGGCCATTGCCATATTTCTCGATGCCTGTGAGACGGGGACTCTGACAGCTGAACTTGAAAGAAGGATTCAGGCATTAGAGATGAGATGCTTCCACAAGGTCCTCGGCATTTCATACAAAGACCACATTACCAACACGGAGGTTCAGACTAGAGTAAGGCAAGCCATTGGACCATACGAAGACCTGTTGTCCTCAGTGAAAAGAAGGAAAATGAGATGGTATGGTCATGCATCAAGATCAACAGGACTTGCCAAAACCATTCCACAAGGAACAGTGTGAGGAGGCAGAAGGAGAGGAAGACAGAGAAAGAGATGGGAGGACAACATCAGTGAGTGGACTGGCCTCACACTCAGCAAGGAGACAGAAGGAGAGGAAGACAGAGAAAGAGATGGGAAGGACAACATCTGTGCGTGGACTGGCCTCACACTCAGCAAACTGCCTAAGAGATGTCTGAGAACCGGGAGGAATGGAGGAAGCTGGTCGCGAGGTCTTCCTGTGGCGCCCCAACGGTCTTCAAGACCACGGATAGGTGAAGTGAAGTGATGCCACTGAATCGGTGTGTCTCAGAATCGGTGTCGTTCCCATTGTACCAAGGCTGTAGAATCTTCTCTGTGGCCGGCTGTTCACGCTAACAGAATCATACTGTGAGAGGAAGTGCCGCTTACAGCTCGGTCTTATTGTCTCAGACCAGAACAGAGACTCTATGACATTGAATCTCCGGCCTCATCGACCATTATGAAATAAAATGGGGAGGGGAGGGAGGAGGAGGGAAGCGGAAATCCCCCCCCCCCCCCCCCCCCCCCCCCACACACACACAAAAGTATTTCTATCCAGATAGACCTGATCGATCAAACCTTATTCCAGGCTGAACCTAATCGGTCAAACCTTTTTCCAGGTTAACTCCATACAACTGAACCTAATCGGTCAAACCTTTCTCCAGGTTAACTCCATACCACTGAACCTAATCGGTCAAACTTTCTCCAGGTTAACTCCATACCACTGAACCTAATGGAACTGGAGCTTCCTATGGATCGTATCCCACTGAGCTCCGTCTACTGGGATCAAACTGCATTGCAGCCGATACCATTCATGAGCTTTCTCTGTCTCTTCAT
>JADBJO010009396.1:33707-43707 GCA_016801955.1 Conus betulinus
GACAGGAGAGAGAAAGAGATAGTCGAGAGACGGGAGTAAGAGTTAGTAGAGAGGAAGAACTGAAGTAATAGACGGACAGACAGACAAGACTAGATGCGAGACACAGATACTAGAATCGTGACAGACCCAGCCATGACATATGATCTAGAATCCACAGAGACTAGACCGACTGACAGACACCAGCCAAAATTTACCGCAGACAACAGAGACCTTTGTCATAAGGACTCTTTCCAGTCCCCCCCGTTTATCGTTACTTATGGGTCCTACTCCATCCCCCTTCCCCCCCCCCCTCTCTTTTTTTTTCCCCTTATTCCCGCTCTTTTATCCCTAGCACCTCCCCTTCCTCAACCCCCCTCCATCCTCCCCCCTCCCCACTCCCCCCCCCCCCCCCCCCCCCCCCCACATCCCTGCCCTTACCCTTGAAAGAGAAAAACGATATGCGTTGCGAGGGGAAACGGAGAGAGACCAACAAAAAAAAAAATTACTTTCGTGTCACGTCACAGCCAAGACTGGGGGGGGGGGGTGGGGGGGGGGTGATGGGTGTGATGTGTGTGTGTGTGGGGGGGGGGGGGAGAAGGTCGGGGTCAGAACCTTGGGGTCCCTAAGGCCTAATCCACCTTTTTATTCCCGACAAACCCAGCCCCCTCAAAGCAAGGTACTCTCAGCCTGAAAGGACCTCGCTAAAGGTCAAACCTCGCCACCCCTGATTAACCCTCCTCTCTCTCTCTCTCTCTCTCGTCTCTCTCTGAGTTCCGAGTTCTCTCTTTTTTCCTATTTCTTAGATCCTCTCTCTCTCTAATCCCTCTTCTCCTCTCTCTCTCTGTTCTCTCTCTCATGTCTCTCTCTCTCTGTCTCTGTCTCTGTCTCTATCCTCTCTCTCGCTTCCCTATCGTCTCTCTCACTGTTCTCCTCACTTTCCCCTCTCTCTCTTTCTCTGTCTCCCTGTCTCTCTGTCTCTCACTTCCCTCCCTCTCTCTCCTCCCTCCACGCCGCGTCTTTCTCCAACGGAATCCCCCCCCCCCCCCCCCCCCCCCCCCCCCCCCCCCCCCCCCCCTCCCTTCATCAGACCACTCCGGGAAACGGCCTTTGGCGTTGACAGAGAGGGGCGGTGAAGGGGGCAGGAAAGGAGTACCCGTCCAAATCCTTCCCCCCTGGCCCACCCCTCCTACTATTGAACTAATGACCATGGGATACTCAAGAGGAGGGAGGAGAACAAAAAAATGGCCCTAGCCAAGATCACGCGTGTGCCTAAACAGCGAGGGAGTTCAGGGTCTGTTGTTCGAGCCTGTCACAGAGATCATCGCCCCCACGCCCCCCCCCCCCCCCCCCCCCCCCTCCTACCCCATCTCCCCTCCCCTTTTCCAGTAGACCTGAAGTGGTGGTGTGTGAGAGACAGTTAACGGAGAAGACCCATGAACTGAAGTCCCCACGTCCAGCACGCTGTTAGTGCACGTATAAGACCCTAGAGCAACGAGGGAACAATTTCTGCGGGAAAATCCACGTCTGGCTGGAAGAAGAAGTACGCTTTCACAGGCACAAAGAAAAAAAGAAAAGTGAGCGGCGCCATACTATGGCGACGTTGCCCTCCACAGGGTCAGCAGCCCAAAGTTCATGCAGGAAAAAAAAATTGATGTGTCACACTATAACAAAACACAACACGACACGACACGACACAACACATCACAGTATATTGGAGGTGAGAGTGGGATTCACCATTTATCTCTTTCCCGTGTTGTTGTTGTTGTTGTTGTATGGAGCGGGTTTATTTATCTTTGTTCGTGTGTGTGTGTGTGTGTGTGTGTTTCCTAAATCGCTGACGTCAGAAGGGAATTCAAACAATGCTTGTTGTTTCTCATTTGGCACATGCACTTGCACGCACACGCGCGCACATATGCATACACACAGACACTGACGTAGATAAACGTACGTACATACATATACATACATATACATACATACATACATACATACATACATACATACATACATACATACATACATACATGCATACATACATCAGACACAGAGACAGAGAGACACAGACGCACAGAGAGAGAGAGAGAGAGAGAGAGAGAGAGAGAGAGAGAGAGAGAGAGAGAGAGAGAGAGAGAGAGAGAGATCTTCATATTTCAATTCAACATGTGCATGAAAACCAGCACATTTCTGAACCGGAGTTTTATTTTTCAGTTACAAATGAACATTCACTTCCAAGCAGTGATAATGATTTAATCGATGATGTGTGTGTGTGTGTGTGTGTGTGTGTGTGTGTGTGTGTGTGTGTGTGTGTGTGTGTGTGTGTGTGTGTGTGTGTGTGTGTGTTCACAGTGACAAACAATGCCTATCGATGCATATATCAAAACACGTCTAGACAACAGGTTAAGACACTAATAGAACCTACAGAACACCGACAGAGGTAAGAACGAGCAAAAAAAAAAAAAAGCCTCAGAGCCTAACCACACCTGGGAACAAACTTTAGATAGGACACCACGCACACCCACATCGGAGTTATGGTACCCGTACTGATCAACAGATTGCTGTGCCTGTGGGATTTCTCATTTCAGGGCTGGTGACTTGACTTCTCAATTGTGCAAAGCTCACTTGGCTCCACTCAGCCCAGGTCAAATGCCCACCGGATTTTTTTCCCCCCCCTTGTGGGACAAAACCGCACTGAATATTGACGTCAAAAACGTCCCCACGGAAGACCAGTCTTTCAGCTGTACAAAACAGCCCCCGGCCAGCTGTCTTTCCACCCCCACCCCCCCCTTCCGACCCCACCTCCCCTTCCGCCCCCTTTTTTTTTAACATTCAAATGATTTTCTGAGATTCTGTGCCGCCGGGGGTGGGGGCGGGGGGGGGGGGGGGGGGGGGTAAAAGTATGTCCTCACAGAGTTGATTATGGTCATGACGATGGTGGTGGTGGTGGTGGTGGTGGTGTGGGGATGATGGAGGGTGCGTTTATTCAGCACTTTATGATGATGATGTTCTGTGCTGTTTTTACCACCCACACGTTTTGGTGATTTCGCTGCTGCTGGGACTACATCCAGTGCGGATGACTTCCCAAGACTTCGTGAAGAGGTGGGTGGCACGGCACCAGTGAAATAGCGGAAGTTGTGGGAAGGGCTGCAGGATACGACAAAATGGATGTAAAAAGTCTGGAAACATGGCGGAAGAGACTGACATCCTAAATGCCATTTGCAGCAAAAGTCTGGCACACTGACGATTGGCCCGTGCCAGGGTTTCAATCACTATTCGTCACCTTTCTCGAGAAAGAAAATCTCTGGCACTTGCATGAATGACCGCCCTTTGATAGGTCACAGCAGCAACAGTATGCTTCCAATCATGCTGAATAGATGACAGCCGCAAACGGGCACCATTATTGCTAAAGAATAGGTTGGAATCCGCAAAAACGGATATACCATCGGACAGATCTTTTAAGCCGCATACTCTTTGCTGAAAGCCTTTCAAAATCAGGGGGTCCGCAAGCACGTCTTCATAGACTTCATGAAGGCATTCAGCACAATTTGACAGGAGCAGCTATGGGCCACATTGGAGAAATTGGCGTGGGACAAAAGATTAAAAAAATTAACATGGGACTAAAGAATGAAGAAATTAAGGACAAAAGAATGAAGAAATTAATTTGGGACAAAAAAAATGAAGAAATTAACATGGGACAAAAAAATGAAGAAATTAACATGGGGCAAAAGACTAAAGAAATTAACATGGGGCAAAAGACTAAAGAGAATTAACATGGGATAAAAGACTAAAGAAATTAACATGGGATAAAAGACTAAAAAGAAATTAACATGGGACAAAAGACTAAATAAATTAATATGGGACAAAAGACTAAACAGAAATCAACATAGGACAAAAGACTAAAGAAATTAACACGGGACAAAAGACTGAAGAGATTAACATGGGACAAAAGACTAAAGAAATTAACATGGGACAAAAGACTAAAGAAATTAACACGGGACAAAAGACTAAAGAGATTAACATGGGACAAAAGATTAAGGAGATTAACATGGGACAAAAGACTAAAGAGATTAACATGGGACAAAAGACTGAAGTAACGAACATGAGACAAAAGCTGATCAGCGCATCCAGCGACTCTGCTCCGAGGGGGGGTCACTGCAGTGATGATGCAAGGTTTTGTTGGAGTTCCTCAGGGCAGCCTCTATCTCCCACGCCTTTCAACCAGGAACTTACCAAGACCGATACAACTGAAGACTATGTCAGCACCGTCAGCATCGGAGGAACAACCATTGGTGACCCTCCATTTGAGGATACCATTCATGGCCTGTCAGGCAGCGAACAAGAACTTTGCCAAGCTTGTTCAAAGAACGGATGACACCATCAGCAAGAGATGGCATAGAAATCAGCACATTTTTTTTTTAAAAAAAAGAAACGGTATTAGTTCCACCACACGGTACAGACAAACAGAGCACAGGACAAAACACAACGCATTTCGACCTCTGGGTTTTTTCTTCAGGCAAAAGCAAGCAACATGTAGGACAGTGAAAACGAAGGACGAAGAAACCACTCATCTTCTCATATTCGTCGCAAAGTGGGTGTGGGATGGAAACCTGTGCCAAGCAGACCAAGATGATGGCTGGACAACATCAGCATCTCCACAAAATGCCAGATCAGGCTCCTATATGCAATTAGTATACTTCATCTTTCTGCATGCATTCTAAATATTGCTCTAAATTCGAAAATACAGACACACAGACACACATACACACACACACACACACACACACACACACACACACACACACACACATACAGACGAGACAGACAGACAGACAGACAGAGCGAGTCAGATCAATAAACAGAAAAACGATTCCCAGACACTGATGGAGGACTGGGTTACACCGTTCCCGGGTCAAGGATTCTCCTTCCCCGCCCCCCCCCCTCTGGGAATGGGGGTGGGATCTTTAAGAACCGTTCAGAAATTAAACGTTTCTGTGATCACTCGGAGCGTGCCTTTGAATTTAAGGCAAGCGCAGGGACATGTCGAGAGTGACACTGCGTATTTGGAAGTACATTTAAATTTCGGAGTTTGTTTTTGTTTTTGTTTTGGTTTTTTTTTTTGTTTTGTTTTTTGTTTGTTTGTTTGTTCGTTTGTTTTTAACTGGCGCTGCATCTTGTGACTGACGTGTCCCTGGGCAGTTGAAATGTTCACGGAAATCTGTCGCCAACAGGAAAGGGAGACAATTCAACCCGAATCCCTCCTCCTCCTCCTCCTCCTCAACTCCTTCAAAGGGAAGCGCTAGAGGGGAAGGAAAATCAGGTGTGGGTTGTTTCAGGCACTACTGCAAACTGAAGCAGGAGTGTTCACGGTTCCAGTCAACAGACAGGCACGTAGTATTATTCCACGTGTCAACGAGGCGTGTGGCCGGTGTTTCCTTGATACCTGGAGGAAAGCGAGCCGACCGACAATGAACTGTGAACCTCGGCACGGCTGGTGACGGATTCAAGAAGCCAAGAGGATCAGGGGGGAAAACTGCTGAAAGAAAACACACATACCTTAGCTGTTGGCCCGCAAAACACGTCACACGCCAGTTAGTCGCGTTAGTGAAACCTGACTTAACCACAGCAGTTGTAATTTCCACAATGAGGGGTAAGGGGGGGGGGGGGGGGGGGGGGGGGGGGGGGGGGGGCATTGTGAGGGAGGGGAGAGAAGGGGGGAGGTTTAGGGAAGAGGGAACGGGAGGGGGGAGGGTGCTCAAGGCGTGGGGCGAATGGCGAAAACGGAGAGGGAGGAGGGAGGGGGGGGGGGGGAGAGAGAGGGGGAGGAGGCGTTAATTGAGTGTCCTCAGCTACACCCTCATGTTCGCCTCAATGTACAGAACCTACCCGACAATGTTGTACAACGATCACACACACACACACACACACACACACACACACACACACACACACACACACACACACACACACACACACACACACACGCCTGCGCGCAGCAGAGAGAGAGAGAGAGAGAGAGAGAGAGAGAGAGAGAGTGAGAGAGAGAGTGTGTGTGTGTGTGTGTGTGTGTGTGTGTGTGTGTGTGTGTGTGTGTGTGAGAGAGAGAGAGAGAGAGAGAGAGAGAGAGAGAGAGAGAGAATAACAAATAGAAAGCGACAAAACGTGTGACAAAGAGAGAGAGAGAGAGAGAGAGAGAGAGAGAGAGAGAGAGAGAGAGAGAGAGAGAGAGTAACAAAGAGAAAGCGACAAAACGTAAGGTCTGTCGATGTGGTCAAGAAGTAACCACAGACTTTTGTTCATCAAAAATACTGTGGTCATCAAAGTTATCGTCGTCATCATCGTCATGACCTCTGCTCAATGATCGTCTTCGCTCTCCCTGTCAGAGCGGATGGCATGGCGGCCTGGGACCTCCGAAGTCCCTGCCCTCAGTTATGGGCGACAGGGTAGAGGAGCTATGCCTGCTCCAATCCTCCACGTCTTCCGCTTTACCGTGATGCATTCCGGTCCAATCTTCCGCATCCCTCGCTCTACCGTGATGCATTCCGGTCCAGTCTTCCGCATCCCTCGCTCTACCGTGATGCATTCTGGTCCAGTCTTCCACATCTCCCGCTCTACCGTGATGCATTGTGGTCCAATCTTCCACATCTCTCGCTATACCGTGATGCATTGTGGTCCAGTCTTCCACATCTCCCGCTATACCGTGATGCATTCCGGTCCAATCTTTCCGCATCCCTCGCTATACCGTGATGCATTCCGTCCAGTCTTCCACATCTCCCGCTATACCGTGATGCATTCCGGTTCCCGCTATACCGTGATGGTCCAGTCCTCGCGCTATACCGTGATGCATTGTGGTCCAATCTTCCACATCTCCCGCTATACCGTGATGCATTGTGGTCCAGTCTTCCACATCTCCCGCTATACCGTGATGCATTGTGGTCCAGTCTCTTCCCGCATACCGTGATGCATTGTGTTCAGTCTTCCACATCTCCCGCTATACCGTGATGCATTCCGGTCCAGTCTTCCACATCTCCCGCTATAGCGTGATGCATTCCGGTCCCAGTCTTCCACATCCCTCGCTATACCGTGATGCATTCCGGTCCAGTCTTCCACATCCCTCGCTCTATACCGTGATGCATTCCGGTCCAGTCTTCCGCATCTTCCACTCTACCTTGATACATTCAGGTCCAATCTTCCACATCTTCCACTATACTTTGATACATTCCGGTCCAATCTTCCATATCTCCCGCTCCACCTTGATACATACGGTACTTCATTCTTCCACCATCTCTGCATTTTCAATATACGAAATGTGTTTGAAATGGTCACTTAGACATACTTCAATCTTTTCTTTAAAACGAAAGAGGACTGTGTTCGAGATCGTTTGGACTAGACCCCAAACCACTCATTCCAAATCTTTAAAAAAAAAAAAAAAAAAAAAAAAAAAAAAGTGTTTGAAATAACCCCGCCAAACAACACGGACAAAAAATACGACGTGTTTCGACCTCTTAGATCTTCTGCAGGCAACATTTGAAAAAAACACTCATGACGACGAAAACGAAGAATGAGCAATGACTAACCGGGTCAAATTCGGCGCAAGACGGGCGTGAAATCAGCAGTCGCTTCCCTTTGCAACCCTACTCATTCCAAAACTTAGGAAGAAAGGGAGTTATTTACCGCCAAGGACGTAGACAAAGTAAGTACAGGACAAGACGCAATGCATTTCGACCTTTTGGGTCTTCTTCAGGCGAAAACAAATGACATTTAGAACAGTGAAAACGAAAGAACGAGAAACCAGTTACCTTCTAATATTATTCGCCGCACAACCAAAATGACCGCCGGATCGGGGAAACGAGGCTACCCAGGAGGGGAATCATGGGAGAGGAGATAGTGAGAGGAATGGGGGGGGGGGGGGGGGGGGGGGGGGGGGGGCACCATTTCTTCCAGTTTCTTCTACGTCTTGACCCCCACTATCTTCCCCATCTTGTCGGCGGTCCCACTGATGAACGCCTGTGGACATCCTGATTAATGAGAGTAGACATCCAGTGTCGCACAGAATGTAAACTGTTTCACCGGCGTTGTCTGCAGACCGAAACGAGAGTGTTCGAGGCCGTTGCGCATGAGTTCCTCTTCGCGGCTGACCGTTCACTGGCTGCACATTCCAGTGGGGGGGACATCCAGTGCAGGACAGGCCTCCTGGAAACGCAGAGGTCGTGGGTTCGATTCTCATCAGACCCATGTGGGATTTTTTTCTGCCTCGACCGGCTCCTGGGTGTTGCTCAAGTTTCCTCACCACCAACTGCAGGTGTCCGCATCTCTCGGGCCTGGTTGACGCCGGGATATATTATGAAAGTAAGCGTGGAGTACTGCCCTGTCATGCACTCTCAGATCAGAATGGAAATCTGTAGCATCGTCTTCGTTATCCTCATTCCCATCGATCGCAGGAGGGGGGGGGGGGGGGGGGGAAGGAGCGATGAGCAATTATCGTCGTGGGTTTGGTGCCACTGAGGTGGAACAGAAGATGAGACAGGTACAAAAAAAAAAATTAAAAAAAAAAAAGGTCCACGAGGTTGCTTCGCCTCCGCCACCTCCTTGTGTCATCTATAACACAGAGATCAAGACGGTGGGACAAACTCTGCTCTCTGTCTGTCTGTCTGTCTGTCTGTCAGGTCTGTCTGTCTGTCTGTCTGTCTGTCTCTCTCTCTCTGTATGTCTCTCTCTCTGTCTGTCTGTCTGTCTGTCTGTCTGTCTCTGTCTGTCTGTCTGTCTGTCTTCTCTCTCTCTCCTGTCTCTCTCTCTCTCTCTCTCTCTCTCTCTCTCTCTCTCTCTCTCTCTCTCTCTGGCATGGTGAGAGAGAACCCGATTTCACCCCTGTCCTCCTACACAATTTTTTTTTTTTTAAGGTGAACAAGCTCCGTGATGGATTATATATGGCATGTACCACTCACAGTGACCCATATTCTTTTAGAGTTGTTGGGACTTGAGTGATGCGAGACAAACACTTTACAGCAGACTCCATGAAAACTGTGTCCTGCCGGATATGATCTTTGATATTTCTGAAAGAGATCAACATTTTTTCGTCTGATTGAAGATTTTACGGAAGAAAGATTTTTTAATTATTATTTTAAAACAAATTGCCCGGTGTATTTTTTTTAAAAGGTATATTCTAAAGGGGTTGTGTGAATGAGTTGAGTTTTTTTTTTTTTTTTTTTTTTGAAAGACTTGTGGGTTGACTTCAACGCGGGGACAGTCCTAGTATGGCCCTTTGCGGTCGGCTGGGCTTCAAGCAACATTACCTCACCCTTACCTCGTTAGAGACCGAACACTAAGCGCTTTGCAATCCAACGCTTTCGTTTGTACACGACAGTCAGTCTACCTGAGTAGAGCTAACTGGGGAGCTGCCTGCTCCCGCCCTAGTCACTCCTCAGTCGTTTCCCGTTGTGTTCAGTGCAAGATCAGTCCCTCCATTTGTCAGCCATGTGGGGGCCGGAATAGCTCAGTTGGTAGAGCGCCGGACTCGTAATCCCAAGGGTTGCGGGTTCCAATCTTCGCCGGGCCGTTTTCGGTACAATGGGATTTTCCCCTCGGAGTTAACATTGGTTCTGACTCCATTCCCCATACAGTCCTTCGAATGAGACTATAAATCGAGGTTCCGTGTGTGAACGCACGCCTGACATCTTGCACACACGTCAAATCCCATCACCAACTTTCGGAAGAGAAGGCCAGTTTGGCCGTTGGTATGGATGACACGTTACACATAGCGTGCACCTTCCCTGAAGATGGAGTATGGCTGCCTTAATGGCGGGATAAAAAAAAAACAAAAAAAAACAGTCATACACACAAAACTCCACTCCCTTTGTTGGATAGATGGGATTAATTCTTGCCTGTCCATATAGGGAGTGTCCGCAGGGGTATCAGCCTGCGTACGCAGAAGAAGAAGAAAGAAGAAATAGTCAGCCATGCTCCATCCTTTTTTAATGAAAATACATGCTATGTGAACTCACGCCACCCATGGCCTTCTCTTCCGAAA
>JADBJO010009396.1:51207-61207 GCA_016801955.1 Conus betulinus
GGGTTGGTGGTGGTCGTGAGTGTGCTGCGTGGGCTGCGCGCGCGCGTGTGTAGGTGTGTGTGTGTGTGTGTGTGTGTGTGTGTGTGTGTGTGTGTGTGTGTGTGTGTGTGTGTGTGTGTGTGTGTGTGTGTGTGTGTGTGTGTGTGTGTGTGTGTGTGTGTGTGTGTGTGTGTGTGTGTGTGTGTGTGTGTGTGTGTGTGTGTGTGTGTGTGTGTGTGTGTGTGTGTGTGTGTGTGTGTGTGTGTGTGTGTGTGTGTGGTGTGTGTGTGTCGATAGAAAGAATGACAAGAGACAGACAGATAGAAAGAGTACCGTACCATCTAACGGACCTTTCAGATCTGTACTTGATTTATTTAAAAAGAATAAAGATAAAAAAGTATGTTCCTTGAGAATTAAAAAAAAAAACACATGTGTTCCTTATTTCTCATTAAATCATACATTTTCGACCTAAGTGTTGAAGAAAGCTCAGCAAGTTCAAGCAAATACAGCCTGTAGCATGATGTAAACGAACAAACAAATCCCCTCCCTTCCTCCCATTTTCATTTCATTTTATTTTCTTCTTCTGTTTGTCTTTTTGATGTTCCTTTTCGAAAAAAAAACCATCCTAACTCTGTGGTGAAACGTGTGAAATACTGTAAATGTATTATTGTAACCACCAGTAGGCTATATTGTCAGTGGTTCATTTGAGCATAGTATTAGCCAAGGGCTTGTTGTCGCTCGTTTGTCCTGATGACTGTCAACGTACTCTGTTTATTTGTTTATTGAATAAAAGTTATTTAGACCAAACAAATCAACACACTCATTTAGGGATGGGTCTAAACCTCTCTCTTTCTCCCTCTCTGTCTCTCTATCTCTCTTTTTCTCTATCTCTCTCACTCTCTTTCTCTCACTCACTCTCTCTCTGTCTCTCTCTCTCTCTCTCTCTCTCTCTCTCACTCACTCTCTCTCTCTCTCAGTCTCTCTTCTCTCTCTCTGTCTCTCTCTCTCTTCTCTCTCTTCTCTCTCTCACTCACTCTCTCACTCTCTCTCTCTCTCTCTCTCTCTCTCTTTCTCTCTTCATTTTTTTTCTCCAACTAATTGCCACCAAACACTGAATTGCAATCAAAGTGAACGTTCGATGGCGTTCCCTCCATCTTCCGGTCTGACACGCGCAGACTTGCTCCTGGCTTACTTCCCCTTCCTGTCTATGATAGGGCACGCTGAATATCGGACAGGCACCGGTGGCGTAACAGAAACCATTGAATCAATCCATGCCAGCGTCCAACTGATGGGGGTGGATACAGAAAGAAGCCAGCTTGCGCCGCAACAGGTAGGGAGAAGCTGGAAACAGAGAGCGTCCGAGTCCCACAGTTACAGTTTAGGCCCAAAACACTATAATGATACATTCTCTATCATACTCAAAGCTGTACCTGGCTTTTGTCAGACGATCAGCCAGTACCAAAACATATTCATCGCTCAGTCCAGCCCTTGACCCATACCATACCTGACTCTGAGGCAGGTCTCATGTCCGTTTCTTTTTCTTTTTTTTCTGTGCACACACGATCTACGTGGTCCTTCATTTTCCTGTCGTCTGCTACTAAGACTTTTCACTCCTAAAATCCTTGTGCCCTACCACTGGCGTAGAAACACGAGGAGTCCACAAGTCATGTATCATTCTGCTATTTTTACTGACACATGGCATTGAACTAATTTGTTGACCCCCAAATTCCAGGATCAAATCATCTTTTTCAGATTCTTTTTTTTTTTCTCCAGAGCCAGGGCGATTTTCATCTGTTCAAACTTTTTGTTGTTACTACTTGACCTGACCTTTGCTGTAGCCCCGAACTGTGACCAAAGCGTCGCCCTCACTGCTCGCTGTAAGGTCACAACGCATTATACACTGAAAAAGCAGCAACATTGTGTATCCCTAGGTACTCCTACGACATACTGGTTATGGTACATGATTATAACGAATGCTGTTACATATAAACTTTTATCCCTTTTTTTTTTTCAGGAAAAAAAAAAAAGGTAACGGTGATATCACAAAACACTGTTTTTTAAAAATGATTTTTTAATGGCATGATGACAACGGCTTTTATCGATGATTCAGAGAAAGAAAAAATACTGGGGATATCAAAAAGTACTTTTTTTTTTTTAAACAGTTTTGTTTGATCCCGAACAGAAGTATTACGCAATCACCAGAAACACAGGCTGGGGCACTATGGAAATGATTTTTTTTTTAAAATTTTTTCGTATATTGAAAGTAAAATACATCTTTTTTTTTTTTTTAATCTGAATTTTAAAGCACAATGATCACCGGAAGTTATGATTTCTGCTGTATCATGGACGGAGTGAAGAAAAGTGGAGGCATGGAGAGTGGAGAGCCAACCCCCCCCCCCCCCCCCCCCCCCCCCCCCCCCCCCCCACTCATAAAGTGTCGTCTGCCGTTGTGCACCCCCCCCCCCCCCCCACTCTGATCGTCATAAAATAAACTTCTCTCTCTCTCTTCCGTGTGCTCACTCTCTCTCTCATCTGCTCACCTCTCCGATCTCTCATCTCTCCTCTTCTCACCCTCTCTCTCTCTCTCTCTCTCTCTCTCTCATCCCCTCCTTCTCTCTCTCTCTCTGTATATGTGTGTGTGTGTGTTTGTGTGTCTGTCTGTCTGTCTGTCTGTCTCTCTCTCTCTCTCTCTCACTCTCACTCTCTCTCTCTCTCACACACACACACACACACACACACACACACACACACACACGCATACACGCAATTCTAAAAGGTCAAAGATCACCAAGAAGGGCATAACTCCTCCTACGCAGGCGCAGGGCCAAGGGAGGAAACTGAGACCCAAGGTTCGTGGGAGAGAGGCCCTTGATAAAATGTGATTCACTGTTGTCAGGTGATCATCTGTCACAAGCGTCATCACCAGGAAAATACCCCCCCCCCCCCTGTCCTACCGGCGTTTTTCACGGGGAGGTGATCTGTCCCCCGCCCCTACGCGAACGCCCCCCTACCGGAGCTGATTACTCTGAGGGAAATATGATAAATTGACGGCGAAACCGCAGACGTTGTAGCAGCCTTGTGGAGGCCATAATCACAGTCTGGCTCGAGCAGCGTGTACTTGCTACAAAAAAAAAGACTGGATATCACCCCCACCACCATAGGGACAACAAAGATCATCTTCCTCGCTTTTGTTGCGATGTGTGTGTGTGTGGGGGGGGGGGGGGGGGGGGGGGAAGGGGGGGAGTCAAAGTGTTTTCAAAACAGCTGGTCAGGACGGTCGTGAACTTTGAACTCTCCCTGAAGATGTTCAACATCAAATGTCACACGATATCCTTTCTGCATATATATATATATATAAAAAATCGCCAAGCAAAATTTTCACGTCAGTTTTTGTACTCTTGCTGATATACCGTCATACTTCCAAACTGACAGAGGGTTCAGTGAGATTTCTTGGAGGTTTCACGTCCAGATACCTCCGAAGGAGTTTTAAAAGGAATGCTCAGTAACTCCGCGGTGAACATGGACAAACGAATCACAGGACAAAACACCATCACGCGTTTCGACCTCTTAGGTCTTCTTCAGGAAAAGAGAAACAACATCCAGGACGATGAAAAACGGAAAAACGAGCAAGCAATCACTCATCTTCTCAAAGCCCATCTTGCGCCGAATTGGAGAACATGAGTGATTGCTCGCTCGTTGTTTCCTTGGCCCGAATGTTGTTCGTCTTGCCTGAAGAAGACCTAAGAGGTCGAAACGCGCGTCGTGATTTGTCTTGTAATTTGTTTGTCCGTGTTAGCCGGCGGAGTTGCTCAGAGTTCCTTAAAATTTTGGTTTATTTTCCGCCTGCAGTTCACCTCACTTTTGAGACTACCCTCAAAGGAGATCATGACAGACCCGTCCCAGGGAAAACAAGAGGGGGGATAAATCCAGCACTACACCGACACCACCACCAGAACGACAACATGCTACGATGAGCGGTCGAAATGGCCGCTTTGAATGAGGTCGCCGGGAGAGAATTCCAAGTGAGAATGTGGTGACCGTGAATTTCGGTGGTCTTCCTCTGAGATGGGGAGAGGAAGAGAGAGAGAGAGAGAGAGAGAGAGAGAGAGGGGGGGGGGGGGGGGACAAGGGTGTGTTTTTAGGATGGGTATGCCGCACGCCGCCAAGGTTAGCCTTGCAGGCCTAAAAAGGGCACTGGGGATACGTGTGTGTCTACTTCTTCGACAAACTTCGAAATGGAACAACTTGCCTCCTCTGCCCCAGAAAAAATTCCGTAAAGATGCTGATAATAGGAGCAGAAAGGAGGATGGGGGGGAATATTCCAGTAACAGTACCCCCCCCCCCCCCCCCCTCCGAACATACACACACACACATACACTTGCGCGCTCGCGCGCACTCACACACACACACACACACACGCGCGCACACTCATACGCACGCACACACACACACACACACACACACACACACACACACGCACGCACGCACACACACACACACACACACACAACACACACACACACACACACACACACACACACACACACACACACACACACACACACACACACACACACACACACACACACACACACACACACACACACACACACACACACACACACACACACACACACACACACACACATTTTCCATTCCCCACCCGCATTCCCTTCCACCTTTCTATAAAGTGGTGTCAGAGAAAGAGGGCAAAGTTGATGATGTCATGACAAATGAAAAGGACAATATTGATGACTTCCCCATCAAAGGAAAAGGACAATTTGGATAGTGCCATGACAGATGACGATGACAATGACAATGCCACGATAAATGAGGAGGACAATGATAATGTTGATCTTGTCATGACCAAAAAAAAAAAAAAAAAAGAAAAAAAAGAGAGAGAGAGAAAAGAGAGAGAGAGGATAATGTTGTGATATTGTCACGACCAAAAAAAAAAGGACAATCTTGATTATGTCATGACAAATAAAGAGGACGATCTTAGCGACGATGTCATATCGAAGCAAGAGAACAATGTTGGGGTCACGCCTTACCACACATGGAGAGGACCATGACTAGTGTCAAGAGATTTGAAGGAGACAATGTTGACAACGACATGATACATAAAGGGGAACAATGTTGACAACGTCATGACAAATAAAGAGGAAAAAATATCGTGGATATCATGACAAATAAAGAAGTCAATGTTAGTCATGTCATCACAGACGAAGAAAGAGAAACGCTGGTAACATTAAAAAAAAAAAAAAAAAAAATGAAGAGGATAGTGACAACGTCATGACAAATAAAGAGGACAATGTCGAGGATGTCATGACAAATACAGAAGACAATGTTAAGTAATGTCGTCACAGAGGAAGAAGAGAACGCTGATAATTTTTTTTTTGATGAAGAGGATAGTGTTGACAACGTCATAACAAATAAAGAAGGAAATGTTGATGACGTCATGACAAATAACGAAAACACAATGTCAGTAACGTCATCTCAGACGAAGAAAGAGAACACTGATAACAACAACAACAAAAGAAAACAAAGAGGATGGTGTTGACAACGTCATGATAAACAAAGAAAGAAATATTGATGACGTCATGACAAAATAAAGAAAACTTAATATCAGTCACGTCATCTCAGACGAAAGAAAGAGAACACTGATGACATCATCAAACACAGACGAAGAGATGATGGTGTTGATGAAATCATGACAGACGACGACGACGACGACGACGACGACGACAATATTTGCTTACATCACTGCCAGAGATGTGGCACAATGCTGACAACGTCACGACAAGTGACGAGGATGATCGTGTGGATAACGTCACGCCGGGCGCGACAGGTGCTCCCCTCGGTGGGTGATGCGGCACGGAACCTGACTGACAGGGTTGCACTCCACAGTTATCACTGGAGAGAAAAAAAAAAAAAAAGCCAGACTTGGGTGTTTACCAGGGGCAGGTAGGGAAATGTACACAGCGACTGTCTTCGTCACTCACGAGCCCTAAGCGCACCGCTTTGGCTTAAATGGGTTTTGGGTGAATCACACGAATGACGACGATGGCACGATGAGAGAGAGAGAGAGAGAGAGAGAGAGAGAGAGAGAGAGAGAGAGAGAGAGAGAGAGAGAGAGAGAGAGAGAGAGAGACAGAGAGAGAGAGAGAGAGAGAGAGAGAGAGTGAGTGTGTGTGTGTGTGTGTGTGTGTGTGTGTGTGTGTGTGTGTGTGTGACAGGAATTCCCTATGCAAAGATGATGTCTCTGCAGAAACCCATAGAGATAGTATTTCTAACACAAGAATTCAGGTACTGTCACTGCCTTTACAGAATTGAAAGGAAGATGTCGAACTTTCTGGGGGGGAGGGAGAGGAGAGAGAGAGAGAGAGAGAGAGAGAGAGAGAGAGAGATGATGAGAGATGATGATGATGATGACGATGATGAAACAAGTCACAGAGACACAACAGAACGTTAGTCTAATAAAAGATGTGTCCATTAAGTTGTTTCAACCCTTTTTTCCTCCCCCCCCCCCCCCCCCATTAAGTTGTTCCCTCCCCCCCTCCCCCCCCCCCCCCCCCCCCACAACAGCATCAGCCGCAACACAACAACAACAACAACAACAACAACAACAACAACAACAACAACGACAACGACATCAACAGCCACAACCTGAGCGACTGAGATGTCAAAAATGTAAATAAATACAAAATAAGCGACAACAACAACAACAAACAACAAAAGCCCCTCTGATGCGTTCTGTACAGAAAGGCTGCTAGTGTTCTGGGCGCACCAAACAGCAGTCTTCACTTCAGAAAGACCTGAAGATCTTTGACACGGTGACTGATGCATCCCCCCGTCAGTCAAATCAGAAGAGGTCCTTGGAACACATTTGCAGGATACGTGGAGAACACTTGCGTTGAGTGAGTGAGTTGCAGAGTGAGGCATTTTTTTTTTTTTTTTTTTTTTTGTATTTCGCTTTACGCCATCTATTTTAGGTGTGCGCTTGTGAGGCGATTGCTCCTTCTCCATTTGCGTTGTCCTGAGTCTTTGTTCGTTTCTCTTGCCTGAAGAAGACCTAAGAGGTCGAAACGCGTCGTGTTTTTTCTTTTGATTCGTTTGTCCGTGTTGTTCGGTGGAATTTATATATATATATATATATTTATATATATATGTATGTATGTATGTAAAAACAAAACAAACTTTTTTTAAGGTTTGGTTGTCGAGGTAGAGAGAGAGAGAGAGAGATGATGTTGCTTATAGCCCAGGCGACCGCCAAGGGCCATAATCAGGGCTGTCACCGCTTTGATGTCAACTCATAAATCATTTTAAAAAAAGAAAAAAAAAAAAAAAAAAAAAAAAAAAAAACCCTTTCACACAGCCCTTTAAAATACACCTTCTAAAAACACGCCGAAAAAATTCGTCAAGAAACTTTCTTCCGTCAAACCTTAGATGTGATGAAGAATGTTGATTTTTTTTTTTTTCAAAGAAATTCAAAGATCACGTCAGGCGGGACATCTCTGATCAAGGTTCTCATGCAGTCTGCTGTAAAGTGTTTATTTCTCACGTCATGCAAGTTCCAGCACTTTAAGAGAGAAAATGTTTCACTGTGAGTGGTGGAACATGACATGGAACGCACCACGGAGCTTCTTCTCCACCTTTTAAAAGATAAGAATGGGTGTAAAAGGAGTGGCCTGTGTGCAAACGGCACAGGACTGTTTCTTCTTTATGGCCGCCCCTGCAACGTGGTTAAAAACTCTTTCAGGTTTTGGACAGATTCAGACCAGTTCATTGTCGCTTGTAAATTCCACCAGTCGCACAGGCCAGGCCAGAATTATAAATTCAGTTGGAAAAAAAAAAAAAAAAAGAAAGAAAGGGTTTAGGCCAATCCAAATATCAAGACGAATCTACACCCGCTTGTTTATTCAGTTGAGCTTCTTCAAGTTTGGTCCAAGTTTTTAGATACAGTGTTTGGATGTACGTACCTATCAGTGCTGTTTTAAATTTCACAGTACTTGTTTTTTTCTCGTCTTAATACCCATAGCATTTTTTGTGCCAGCAATCGTCTTTTTTTTTTAATTTATACATTTTTTTCTGTTATTTTCAGACAGTTATCAATTCTTTGAAAAAAAAAGATAAAAATAAAAAGGTAAATATGACGACTCTGCGAGCACGTGAGGTCGTAAGTGTGTATGTGTGTGTGTGTGTGTGTGTGTGTGTGTGTGTGTGTGTGTGTGTGTGTGTGTGTGTGTGTGTGTGTGAGGGGGGGGGAGGGGGAGAGGAGGAGAAAGTGGCAAGCGTGCTTCACGAGCAGCAATATCATTTTTGAATTAAAGCGAAAAGGTTGCTGTGTTCGACCACCAGCCAAAGATTGGGATACGTGGTGTCGCTCATTTTTCGTCAGCCTACTATATACTCCTCCAAATTTGCTGGGGATCTTTTTGCCGCTTCACGAGAAGAACAAAAAAAAAAAAAAAAAAAAAAACCCTGTACATCTGAATATTACACATCCTTAAAGGTCACTGCGCACGTTTTTTTTTTTTGTCACAATAGGATACCGTTTTTGAACTCAAGCATGCTCTCTATACAAGCACGTGCTTGCCTATGAACACCACCTTTGTCAAAGTCATGAGTTCACTGGTTTTAGTGTGTGTGGTGTGTGTGTGTGTGTGTGTGTGTGTGTGTGTGTGTGTTTCATCGTAACCATGGCAAACATAGAGTGGTGCACTTTTAGGTACGTCCTAGAGTGATCCAACAGAAAATGCACAGCCTTGCTCATGACTTTTCGTTTTTCACTCAAACTGAAGGCTAGTAATCAATACCTCTTGTGGGGGGTGATCCTGGGGTTGCGGGTTCGAATCTCCATCGGGCCGTTTCGGTACAGGTGGGGATTTTCCTTTCGGAGTTAACATTGGTTCTGATTCCATTTCCTCAACAGTCCTGCGAATGAAACTATAAACCGAGGTTCTGTGTGTGAATACACGCACATCTTACACACACGTTACAACCCATCACCAACTTTTGGAAGAGAAGGCCAGTTTGGCCGTTGGTATGGATGACACGGTTACATGTACACATAACATGCACCTTCCCCGAAGTTGGAGTCTGGCTGCCTTAATGGCAGGATAAGAAAAAAAAAAAAAAAAGCGGGCATGCACACGAAACTCCACTCCCTTTGTTGGGCAGATGGGATTAATCCTTGCCTGTCTCTACAGGGAGTGTCTGCAGGAGTATCAGCCTGCTTACGCAGGGGGAAAAAAAAAACCCTGGGATCCCAACGGGGAAATTCCAGCAGTTTTTTTTTTTTTCTTTTTTGTGTTTGTTTTGTCTTTTTTTTTTTCCACTCAAAAGGATAGTAGCTCACTAGTTTCGGGTCTGATAGAATGGAAGTCATGGTATACAGCAGGTTCCCACTGCACCCCATGCCTTTTCCAGCTTTGTGATTCCGCATCGTTCGAGGGTGGGTAGGTAGGTCCTAAATGATGAGTCACCCTGGTTCTGAAAATGTGCGAAGTTGTCCGAATGGCTGCTTTTCTGTGAACGTCAACGTAGCTCGTTCGACTGATACGTTACACAGTGTGTGTGTGTGTGTGTGTGTGTGTGTGTGTGTGTGTGTGTGTGTGTGTGTGTGTGCGCGCGCGCACGCGCGCGCGCACGCGCATGATGTGCTTGCGTGTGTACGTGCATGCGTGTGTGTGTGTGTGTGTCTGAGTGCGCGCGCATGTGCGTGCGTGTGTGCGTGCGCGCATGCATGTGCTTGCGTGTGTACGTGCGTGCGCGCGTGTGTGTGTGCGTGCGTGTGTGTGTGTGTGTGTGTGTGTGTGTGTGTGTGTGTGTGTGTGTGTGTGACAGACAGACAGACAGAGAGAGAAGAAAGAAGAAGAAGAAGAAGATCAATTTGCATCTCTAGAGTATGAATTTTAAATAGTTTTGTTCTTTTTTTTTTTTTTTTAGCATATTGATAGAAAAGCCCACCGGTTTCTAAAGAGAGCAGTTGACGGGCCTCATTATTCTTAATCTGTCAAGC
>JADBJO010009396.1:66207-68707 GCA_016801955.1 Conus betulinus
GGTTTGTTACCAGCAGTACTGTGCAGTGTGACCGTGTGATTAGAAACAGCGGATAATGTTTATCGAAAAGATGAGGTGAAATAGATTCTCTCATTCTCTCTCTCTCTCTCTCTCTCTCTCTCTCTCTCTCTCTCTCTCTCTCTCTCTCTCTCTCCTCTCCTCTCTCCCTCTCTAGAGGAAAGATCTCTCCTCTCTCTCTCTCTCTTTCCTCAAAGTTACATGTAAATAGTTAGAGGAAAGATCCCCAGGGTTCCCTAAGAAAGAGGCCCCTTGTTTTTTCCCCCCCCTCCCCCCCCCCCCCCCCCCCCCCCCCCCCCCCCCCCCTCTCCCTCATTCTCTCGCTCTGAGTCTTGTACAACACACACACACACACACACACACACACACACACACACACACACACCCAGAGAGAGAGAGAGGAGAGAGAGAGAGAGAGAGAGAGAGAGAGAGAGAGAGACCTTAATGAATACTTTCTCGAATCCAGCCACGTGAAGAATCGTGAAATGCAGAACTTACGTTGACGTTATTTTTGAAAAAAAAATAAGTTAGCTGCAAACGGAGACGACTGCAGGTGGAGATCTAAACACTTTTGAAAAAAGTAATCATAATGACCCACCGAACGACGTGGACAACCGAATCGCAAGGGCAAAAGACGACGCGTTTCGACCTCACAGATCTTCTTAAAAAAATAAAAACAAACAGTTATTTTAAAAAGGAACGACGTGTTTTTATTATTACTATTATTATTAAATGGCCAAGGCTAAGTAAGACTCGGAACCCGCCACCTCCAGCACACAGCCTGTCTTTTTTTTTTTTTACCGTGATGCCGGTTTGATAGCGTGGCCCGCGCGAGCCGCAGGACAGTGTCTCCTTGATCCCGCGGTAATAAGATTTCACGGGACAGTAATCCGGCCTGACACTGACCCTCCTGTTCACGCGACCTGCCAGGCCTTAAGCCCCCGCCGGCTTCCTACGGCGTTGCTGTCCGGGCTGCACGGGCGGCGGGGGCCCAGTGGTCAGCCCCCGCCCCCCCCCACACCCCCCCCCCCCCCACCGTGCAGTTCTGGCGTCTCGAACTACTAACGGAATGTGGACTTTTCGTCTTTATCCTGTTGTCGTTCTGGTGGGTTTTGTTGTTGATCGCCTTCCTTTCCACCCTCTGTGTCCCTCCTCCTCCAACTTTGCACTCCTGCCTTTCCCCTCCCCCCTCCCCTTCTCCCCCTCCCCCCCCCCCTCCCCTGCCCCCCCCCCTCCCCCTCCCCCTCGTCTCTCCCCTCTCTGCCCAATCATCCCGGATGGTATGTGAAGAGATTAGGCTTGAATGTAACCGTGCGACTGACGTGTATGACAGCCGTGTGTGTCACAATGCGCTCGTGTCATGGGTAATCCGCTCTCTCTCTATATAGACTGCAGCCTAAATAAGTCAGTTTTTCTTCTCTCTGTCTCAGTCTGTCTGTCTGTCTGCCTGCCTGCCTGCCTCTCTCTCTCTCTCTCTCTCTCTCTCTCTCTCTCTCTCACACTGTCACTCTCTCACTCGCTCCCTCTCACTCCCCCCCTCTCTCTCTCTCTCCTCTCTCTCTCTCTCTCTCTCTCTCTCTCTCTCTCTCTCTCTCTCTCCATGTTGGTGTCTGTTTCTGTGCTTTCAAAACTAACGATTCTGACGCTGACCGACAGATGCTTAGTGACGGGCTTTTGTGTCCACTCTCTGCGTCGTTCTTTATCAAGGATTACCTCCCTCTTGATTCCCAGACTATCTAAAGTGGCAGCCACCGGGACACATGTTCTTTTCTTTTGATTGATGTTTGAAATGTGATCACTGAAAAAACAACCCCCCCCCCCAAAAAAAAAAAAAAAAAAAAAAAACCGACACAGCAGCACCACCACAGCAGCAGCAGCAGCAGCTGCAGCAGCAACAGCAACAACAAACGACAACAACAGCAACAACAACACAACAACAACACAACAACAACAACAACAAGCCAGAGTCCTCTAAACTAGTGCAGCAGAGTCGTCAGCATGTTGTCGCTGGCTGCCAACGTTCAGACGAGGAATCGGGGTGTGTTCCCCCCTGGGGGGTAGTGCCAGTGAGTACGAGCATCATATGTGCAACGCACCCGCGTACCAGAGTTTGCATGGCAAAAATGATTCTCTCAAACGTGCATGTTCTGTCCGTATGATACGTGCACTAACAGAACGAAGAATAAAAAAAAAACCCACCCGATGTTCTCCAAGTTTCTCCGGCCAAACGCAGCGAGATAGGCGGAGCTGAGTGTGAAAAGTTCCCCCATGAAAGACATGTACCCGGCGCGGCAAAAATTAACTGGCGTCAGAAGTACGGGAAAAAAAGGCGGCAAAAATGGTACAGGCGGCGGAAGTATAGGTGACTGTAGAGATGAAATCTTGAATATAAGTGAGTAACAAGAAAAAAAAAAAAGAGTGCGTATCATAATGCGGTTGTATACATGCTCTGTTGCAGCTAGAATAAATTGTTAAACTCTAA
>JADBJO010009396.1:81207-84171 GCA_016801955.1 Conus betulinus
ATGTTGTCATCGTGTGGAGCAAAGGGAATGTCAGTACAGACACGTTTGGCATTGGACAGCTGTTGTGCTTCCCAAACGCAGCGACAGTCTGCGTTTACATGCATTTTGAACGCTCACAAGTATGACAATCCCTTTCATACAAATCATAAAGGACTTCAGAACAGGCGCCACTGAACACCACCGAAGTGACTCGGCAGCAGTGCAGTGTCTCCTCCGGTGGGTTGCCCTCTTGACGACTTGACATTGACTGCTCCCTGAGTATTGCTGGTGCCGGGGCTGCGGCGGGGGCCGACCGGGCTGTGGCTGTGGACGGGGTGTCGGAATGAGCGGCGTGGGTGCACTGCCCCTGAGGTGGCGCAGAGGTTGGGACAGCGAAAAAAAAAAAAAAAAAAAAAAAAAATATATATATATATATATATATATATATATATATATAAAGGGCTCTGTTCATTGTGCTGGCGGTTTTTTTTTTTTTATTTTTTTTTTTTTTTATTTTTTTTTCGGTTTGACACGATATCAAGGACGTCCAAACTCTAATTACTTGAGCTTTTACCTGCACAGAAAATGGATGCATGTCCCATTCTCTGTTAATCAGTGAATCCGTTCTAGCATAGTAGTACGGTTTGCAAGAGGAAGATATTTCAAATGTGTTGCCTTAAAAAGTTTCTGTAAGTTTTAGATCACCACAGCTTCTGATCTCAGATCCACATGAAAGATCAGGTACAATATTTGACTGAAACAAGTCCAAAACAGTATTGATGGGTAGGTGTTTTTTTTTTTTTTTTTTGTTTTTTTTTTTTTTTGTTTTGTTTTGTTTTGTTTTTTGTTTGTTTGTTTTACCTCGGGCCAATTGTTTACAGTGAATGCACTTTGAGCTTGATCATGTCAATGTTTTTCTTTTTTCTTCTTCTTTTCTTTTTTTTAAATCTTCTTTTATTTAACTTCAAATACTTATTATTTTTCACATTGATAAACCTTTCCCGATCTCCTGTCAGTCTCATAGATAGAAAAGAGACGACAGACAGACAGAGACAGAGAAACACACACACACACACACACACACACACAACACACACACACACACACACACACACACACACACACATGCCCCACGCATGCCACTCACAAAATCTCTCTCCACTCTCTCTCTCCTCTCTCTCTCTCCTCTCTCCTCCCTCTCTCTCTCTCTCTCTCTCTCTCCTCACTCTCACCTCACACACACACACACACACACCACACACACCCACACATACATACCTACATATATGCAGACAGACAGACAGACAGACAGTCAGACAGAGAACGAGAGAGAAATAGCAATCCTTACAAACAAAAATCCAATCCTGCACACACAAACTGAGCAATCGCAGGACCGTCTACATACGTCTCCATCTTTTCGGTCTCTGTCAGTCTGATGGTGCCCGTTCAGACAGTAGAGACATATTATAATTAGATAGATAGATAGATAGATAGATATATTCTCCTGTCTTCTTCTTCTTCTTCTTTCTTTAAACATCCGCCATCATCTTTTGATAGTTCTGATGTGTATAAACTGGGGGGTGTTCCACAGGGCTGTTGACATAGACACTGTAGGACTTGGCAGTACGGGGACACTCACTCTCTCTCTCTCCTCTCTCTCTCTCTCTCTCTCTCTCTTGCTCTCTCTCTCCTCTCTCCCCTCTCACCTCCCACTCTCTCCTCTCTCCTCTCCTCTCTCTCTCTCCTCCCTCTCTCCTCTCTCTCCTCTCCCTCTCCTCTCTCTCCTCTCTCCATCTCTCCGTCTCTCTCTCCTCTCTCACCTCGCTCTCTCTCTCTCTCTCCTCTCTCGCTCCCTCTCTCCACCCCCAGTTCCCCTGCCCAACAGACCACCGGCAAGCCGAGCACATGCGCGCGCTTTCACAAAGTGCTGAGCTGAATGGCCTGCGGAGAGCGAAAGGAGTCGGTCCATGGCGGAGATCGGGGTTGGCTATAGAACCCCCAGCACTTGGGTGGGTGCCCACAGATAAATCCCCCGGCCTGTCGCCCCCCTTCAACCGGGAGGGACAACGGACCCTCAATGGGCCCGGGCATCTGAAGTGCACTGCGCTGACTTCTCGGCTGGTGAGGGAGCCATTGAGAGCCAGAGAATGAGGGAGAGAGAGAGAGAGAGAGAGAGAGAGAGAGAGAGAGAGAGAGAGAGAGAGAGCAGGCAGCGGAAAGAGAGAGTAGAACAGAGAGAGAGAGAGAGAGAGAGAGAGAGAGAAGAGAGAGAGAGATATGCAGGCAGCGGAAGAGAGAGTAGAACAGAGAGAAGAGAGAGACAGAGCTGAGATAGAAAGAGCAGTTAGAGAGAGAGAAGAGAGCACAGAGAGAGCGCAGAGAGAGAGAGCATAGGAGAGCGAGAGGGGGGGAGCAGAGACAGAGCAAGACCAGAGAGACAGAGAGAGAGAGAGAGAGAGAGCAGAGTACAGAGAGAGATAGATGAGAGGAGGACAAGGAGGCGGATGGTGTGTGGCGAGAATCGAGAGGGAGAGGAGAGGCAGAGACAGACGAGAGAAGAAGAGGAGTAGAAGGAGAGAGAGATGTTTCAATCGTTTTTTCGTGGTTCCATTCTCATTTCGGTTGTTGGTGTTAGGATATAATCACATCGTCTGGACAGCCTTTTGCATAACATGCCGCCAGACTGGTCTGTCTGTCTGTCTGTCTGTCTGTCTCTCTCATCTCTCTCTCCCCACCTCTCGTCTCTCTCAGTCCTCTCTCTCTCTCTCGCACGTGCGCTTCTCCTCTCTCTCATCTCGCACGGCGCGGCGGTGCCCGCCTCACACACACACAACACACCCAACACACAACATATATGGACACACAGAATTACAACCAGTGTGCACACGCAACAAATGCTACATATACAACGCACACAAACACACGCGCGCGCGCGTGCGCGACGCACACACACACACACACACACCCACACACACACCCACACAC